>RJVU01042597.1:306504-341484 GCA_003731715.1 Anabarilius grahami
GGTTTTTGGCTTTCTGCAAGACAATCAATTACACAGGTTGTGTTTGAAAAGTGTCCTTTAAATGCTTGGGGCAACATCGCTTTGATTGTTTCACGACCACATATCATGCAACCACATAACAAGATGCTTGGTGTGTTCAGACATTATGTCTGTCCAGATTCCAACAGTCTTGCTGACCTGACCTGATGTTTTAAATTGTCGTGCTAAATCAGCCATGACAAAGTTTTGCCTTAGTTGGTCCACAACCGACATGAATGGTGAAGTAGGGGCAAATACTTGCAGGCGGGATACAAGGGTTTTAAACTCAATGAGTGGAATCCTTGTATACAAGAGAGAGTCTGCATCACTCTTCAAAATACTATCTGCAACAGGGCCTGATAATGCTGGTAATGGAGGAGCACTCATTCTGCAGGTGATGGAAGGCCCTCTAGAATAGCTGTGGTCCTCTATCTCTGGGCATCACAGAGCACGGCTCCTCATCCCAATCCATCTAGTCAAGCTCATCTGAGAGTACAAATACAGTTCACAATTATTAGGGCATTAGAGACATTTTCACTTTATTTTTTTCGGGTTGACTTTCATAGCCCAACCACAAAGTAGGATGCAGGTTTTCCTCTGTTAGTTTTTTGTTGACGAAATGAAATAAGCACATGACAGTGTTTTGGGTGGTCTCTTCAAGTTTAGGTTTTTCAGCCACATTCTTCTGTATTCCTCGTCTGTTGGTAGGCGAAGGAACCTGTACCGTTTGATAAGAGCAATCCCTCAAGGTTAAATCAGAAGATTTTTTTTGTAAAAATGTTTCTGTAACAGCTGCCAAAAAATAGCTATATAGCTCCACTGTGGTTTTTAACAAATTTTCACAAAAAAAAAAAAAGAATCCCTTCTTCTGTTTTTTTCACAAATCACACCCTGTATATTGTTTGTACCATATTTGTCTCTATTTTAATTTGAATACATAAAAATTATCTGGTAAAATAGTTGGATTTCTATGCACTTCTGTGATTGTAGAAAATGCATGACTTTTATTTTGGAGTGGCGACATGACGTCATAAGACTGCGCCCGCGCTCCTACATCTGTTGAGATTCTGCTGAATAAAGGTTTGTTTTAAGAATTTAAGCTGTTTTAATCGACAGAAAAAGTTTTGTAGTTTTAATAGTTTTACCAGCGATGTTAAGTAAATTTATTTACTATCTAATGTAACATTGTAATTGTTTATCTGTTTAAATATAATGAAGGATATTTGTGTCAGTAAAGCTCATATCCACTGATGAGAAACAGTAAATCTGCGTCTCATTTCTCTCTATATATCATAAATCAGTTTATCATGAACACGAGTTCAGTCTCTGGAGAGTCATGATGAACTTTTCAACTCCGAGTCAATTGAATCAAACACTGAGAAATGATTCAGTGAATCACGACACGTGCTGCTCCAACAGTAAACATGAACGAGAACAAACACTAACAAACTAATCCCGTTTTCATCAAAGAGTAATCGTTTAAATATAATCTATAATTCATTAAATACCAAGTGTAGATAACAAATGCCTGAAATATGAAGTTTATTAAATTGCACCGTTAGTTATGAGTGTTTTTTGGTTGTCTAAACAGGTCATTGAAGACTTTTAACTCTGTTAATTATTCTCTTCTTACAGATGGAGTTTATTAAAGAGGAGTTTGAAGAAATAAAGATTGAAGAAACATTCAGTGTGAAACATGAAGAAACTGAGGAACAAACAGGTTGGTTTTATTCTCACAGCTGAACTCAGTCATTTGATCATTATTAAAATGTCCAGCTCTACAGAAATAGAGAATATACAGAAGTATAATCTTACAGAGAATATTACAGAATCCATTCATTCCAGCATAATATCATTCAGGTATAAATTCCTTTTTAATTGATCATGAAATGGTTTAATTAAGGTTTGCACATGCCGAATGAATTTCGCCATGCAACGCAGTTCAAATTTCCCCTTTGGAAATGGATTTGTATACATCACATTTCATGTTGGGGTTGTATGTTTGGTCATAGGAGCTGATCAATTGTTGTTCATGGTTATCATGTCACCAGCTGGCAGCAGTAAGTGTGGCACATATTCAAGCCTCTAAAATAATCCTTTTGTAGTTACAGCATTTTCTGGAACATGAGAAAACATTGGAACATTGGGGCCATTACTCTTTAATTTGTACATGCTTCCGCTTGGCAACATAATTAGAAAATACAAAATTTCTTTTAATTTCTATGCTGATGATCCTCAGTTGTACCTTCCACTGAAAACTAGAGATTCTCTGCAGCCTCTCATGGACTGTCTTGAGGGTATTAAATGCTGGATGGCAAATAATTTCCTCCATCTTAACGATGAAAAACCTGAGGTGATTATTTTTGGACCCTCCAAAAACAGAAATTCTGTAGCCAATTACTTAGACAATCTTACTCCATATATTAAGTCACATGCAAAAAATGTAGGTGTTATCTTTGACTCTGAGCTATGTCTTGAAAAACAAATTAGCTCAGTTGTTAAAAACAGCTTCTATCAATTGAAAATCATTTCCAGACTTAAATCAACACTTTTTCTTTCAAGATTTGGAGAAAGTTATTCATGCATTTATCACATCACGGCTGGACTGTTGTAATTCGCTGTACCTTGGCCTTCCTCAATCTTCATTGGCACGTTTGCAGATGGTCCAGAATGCAGCAGATAGACTGTTAACTAGTGCAAAAAAACATCATCACATCACTCCAATTTTAGCTTCTCTTCACTGGCTTCCTGTCTTTTTCAGAATTCAATTTAAAATGTTGTTGATTGTTTTTAAAGCTCTTAATGGACAAGCACCATCCTATTTATTTGAACTCAGCTCCTAGGTCCCTCAGATCTGCCAATAAAGCTCTTGCATGTCCCACGGTCACGTCTAAAATCAAAAGGTGACAGAGCCTTCGCAGTTGCTGCTCCACAGTTATGGAATAAGCTGCCACCTGACATTCCTCCATCTTTGTTTTTAAATCTAGACTTAAGACCTATCTTTATTTCTTAGCCTTTCCCGATTATTAAATTATGGATTAGTTATTGTTTTCTTTGTAAATTTAATTTAATTTATATTTGATTGTATTATGATTGTTTTTGTACAGCACTTTGGTCAGTGTAAGCTGAATTAATAAATAAAATTTACTTACTATAAGTGCTTCTACAAATCAGCTCCATTGCATATTCCAAGCAATCAAGAGCTCAGAGAGGTAAATTTAAAGTAGCTAGACAGATTCTGCCAGTATTGGTTCAGTGTAAACAATGATGTACATCTGGGGCCGTATTCACAAAACATCTTAAGGCTAAAAGTAGCTCCTAACTTGCTGATTTAGGAAAACCTCTTAACCCTAAATCAGGCAACGTGACCCACGAGTCACATAGTTTTTATTGTCTTTTTTGGGGCATAAGAATTTTTTTTATTAAATCCTTTTATCATTTATCAATGCCTGGTCTGTCTCAAGTATGCTGGTCACATGATTTGCTTCAAGTTTTCAGTGATCTGATAGTCAGCCTGATCTAAATCCAACATGGCTGCCAGTGGTGGAGAACATTCAGATTTTGAGGTAGGTAATTATATATTAAACTTCCTTTTCTTTTGGAAAAAAAATTATATTACCTGCTAACATTAATTCTGAACATTGTCTTAGGGTGCTGAAGAAAAAAATTGAGTCATATGTTGTTTATGTTGTTATTTAGCATGTTTTGAAATGTATGTGACTCCTGAGTCACGTTGCCTGTTTAGGGTATAAAAAAGGGATTAACCCTAATTTTAAACATCTTTGTATTCTGAGGTAATTTTTTTTTACAAATTATAAAAGTTACAGGTTAAACTGATATTAGTATGTCTAGGTGATTATATCCTAGTATTTTTAACTGGATATTTTCTTTCAGGGCTTCACACCTAGCTCATTTTATGGTAGAAGGAATGAGAGTAGAGAAAAGAGGATGCAAGTTATAGAGCAGATACCAGAAAATTCTTCAGATTCTGAAACAAGTGATAAAGATGATGAAGTTTTTGTCAACCTGCAAGGAGAGTTAGACACAGAGAATGAGAGTGACAGTTCTCCTGAGGAGGTTAAAGATGTGACAGCTAAGCAATGTAAAAGAACCAAGAACTTTAGGTACTTCTTTCACTCATGTCAGGAATGCGTTTTGCTGAATTGTAGCAGGCGAGAGGCCTCTGTGTGAAACAAATATAGTTCATATTTGAGGGGACATTGAGGCAGTATACAAAATAAATACATTTTTGATTAATTTATCAAATTGTTAGTGTATTATCTAAAAGATTTGTTTATTTCTTTTTTGCAGCTGGAGGAAGAAAAGGTTTGAGCACCAGTCAGCAGCCAATGAAAATACATTCAGAATGCCTGATCAGCTTTCATCTCCTTGCAGCTACTTCACAAGGTTTTTTGACGAAGAGCTTTTTGAGAGATAATACTCTCACCAAATGAATCCAAAGACCAGCAATATCAGAATGGCAGATGACATTCAGTAACCGTTTACTGATATTTTTTTTTTAAATTCAAAATATTTTTTTTAATATTTGTTTGTTTATTTCTGAGAATATCTTTTTTTTGTACCATTGGAAAATGTTAGTGACAATGTTTGACTGCTCATGCTTTGTTAAAAAGGCAAGAAAAATTGACATTTATTGTTTCTTGTAACAGTCATGGAAAATTAGTCATAATCACAATTTTTTGCTGCAAATAAAAAAAGAAACCATATAAAAAAAACTGTTGCTCCCCTTTTTGAGAATATACGTAACATTACACTAAATTTAAATGGTCGTAATTTAAGAATGTTTTGGAATATAGATATAAGTTTGGTCTTGTTTTTAAAAAAAGAAAAGAAAAAGTAACTTCAAAAAATGATTACATTTACTGTAAATCAAATGTACTCTAAATATTTTACATAAAATATATATTTTACAAAATAATTTTTACTCTAAAATTACTATCAAATCAAAGTCATATGTCTAACCAATTTGTGTTCTAAATTTTAATTTGATATCACAAAATGTAACTTCCCATGAGATTTTTAGGCGTGGGTATTTTTTATGCATTCTCCTGTATCAAATTTATACATTTCAGTCTCAATATCAAAAAACAGTTGGCAGATAGGACCGTGAGACTCAGAACTTTCCGATGATATGTGTTTTGTCAAGATTAGAAAAGTTTTTTTTATAAAGTAGTTCAAATAAATTGTGTAATACAAAACCTGACACCACCCACTAGGTGAGGAGCTTGCTAAAAGAAATTAAAGTACCATTTTTATGGTAAAGCAAGGTCCGATTTCAAAATGGTTTTCACAGGCTGAATCTTGAGTTCGTAAGCTTTTGAATGATATATAATTTGTCAACATTACATCAGGTAAAATATAGGATATAATTGTTTTAAGCATGCAGTGGCAAGTAGGCCAGTAACAATTAACAGATTAATGACTTGGTCCTTTTTTATACCCTAATCAGGCAACGTGAACTGGGAGTCACAACTCATAAAATCCAAAATATATCAAATATTTCAAAAATTCTTTTGGATATGTTTTACTTAAACTCAGAATATATAAAAAATGACATGAAAATATTTTTTGCTTATCATTTTCCACTCTTGCGTGTTTAAGGGTTAATGAAGTTTTAGATATTGGTTTGGGAGGAGTCTAATCATTCAGTCATAGACAAGATGGCACTCCCCTGTGTGCGACACAGAATAGCTCTCCGAGTCAAGCTTTGCCTAGTTTTTGTTAGCGTCGTTACTGTCCTTTATTGTATGGCGTGTTAGAGCTCATGTTAAGTTTGATCAAGGGACTTTGTTACAACTAGGAGAACTACAGTGCATCCGGAAAGTATTCACTCACTTTTTGTAATGTTATAGCCAAAATGGATCAAATTCATTATTTTCCTCAAAATTCTACAAACAACACCACGTAATGACATTAGGGAAGAAGTTTGTTTGAAATCTTTGCAAAATGTATTAGAAATAAAAACCAAAACAATCACATGTACACAAGTATTCACAGCCTTTTCCATAACACTCTAAATTGAGGTCCGGTGCATCCTTTTTCCACTGATCATCCTTGAGATGTTTCTACAACTTGATTGGAGTCCACCTGTGGTAAATTCATTTGATTGGACATGATTTGGAAAGGTACACACCTGTCAATATATAAGGTCCCGCAGTTAACAGTGCATGTCAGAGCACAAACCAAGCCATGAAGTCCAAGGAATTGTCTGTAGACCTCCAAGATAGGATTGTACAGATCTGGGAAAGGGTACAGAATAATTTCTGCAGCATTGAAGGTCCCAATGAGCACAGTGGCCTCCATCTTCTAAAAAATGGAAGAAGTTTGGAACCACAGGGACTCTTCCTAGAGTGGGCCACCCGGCCAAACTGAGTGATTCAGGGGAGAAGGGCCTTAGTCAGGGATGTGAGCAAGGTGACTGACAGAGCTCCAGCATTTCTCTGTGGAGAGAGGAGAACCTTCCAGAAGAACAGTCATCTCTGCAGCACTCCACCAATCAGGCTTTGTATATTAGAGTGGCCAGACGGAAGCCACTCCTCAGTTAAAGGATCATGACAGCCCACCAGGAGGACTGTCAGAACATGAAAAACTAAATTCTGAGTTCTGATGAAACAAAGATTGAACTCTTTGGCCTGAATTGGAAGTGTCATGTCTGGAGGAAACATAATTCAGTGGTGCCTGGGGCAGAAAAGGGACGGGGGGGCAAGTTCGGGAGCGAGTTCAACTTCCTGACAGCCTGATGGATGAAGCTGTCCTTCAATCTGCTGGTCCTGGCCTGGAGACTCCGCAGTCTCTTCCCTGATGGCAGCAGACTGAAGAAGCTGTGTGACGGGTGGGTGGGATCACTTGCGATGCAGAGGGCTTTGCGAGTGAGACGGGTTCCGTAAGTTTCTTGGAGGGAGGGGAGAGAGACACCAATGATCTTCTCAGCTGCTCTCACTATGCGTTGCAGAGTCTTCCGGCAGGACGCATTGCAGGCGCCATACCACACAGTGATGCAGCTCGTCAGAATGCTCTCGATGGTGCCTCTGTAGAAGGTGCACATGATGGGGGGTGGGGCTCTGGCTCTCCTCAGTTTGCGGAGGAAGTAGAGACGTTGTTGAGACTTCTTGGCCAGTGCTGTGGTGTTGTCGGTCCAGGAGAGGTCCTCTGTGATGTGCACACCCAGGAACTTGGTGCTGCTCACTCTCTCCACAGTCGCACCGTTGATGGTCAGAGGAACATGCTGAGTGTGCGCTCTCCTGAAGTCAACAACAATCTCCTTCGTCTTCTCCACGTTCAGAGAGAGATTGTTGTTACTGCACCACCCAGCCAAGCGGCTCACCTCGCTCCTGTAGTTTGTCTCATCTCTGTTGCTAATGAGACCCACCACAGTCGTGTCATCCGCAGACTTAATAAAGAGGTTGGAGTTGTGTGACGGTATGCAGTCGTGGGTCAGCAGAGTGAAGAGGAGGGGGCTCAGCACACATCCTTGGGGGTGTGTGCTGAGCGTTTATCACGTTTATCAATCTAACGTAGAAATCATCTTTACGAAAGGGCTCACATATGATTTATCAAACATTCGTATACTGCCAATCCTATTGTATGACTGATTGTACATTGATAAATGTGGTGGCTGAAAACTGTCGTCATTTAAATGCATCACACCCCAAATTTTAGAAGCCTTGCCTCATAGATTATGACACAGAGAAACGTAACCCGGCCATGAAGAGGAAGTAATCGCATGAAAAAGAAATGGTAACACTTTATAATAATGTTCAGTTATTAGTCACTAATAAATTAATAGTTAATGAACTAATCATTTACAAAACATGACTATAAATTCATAAATTATTAAAGGGCACCTATTATGCCCCTTTTTACAAGATGTAATATTGGTCTTGGGTGTCCCCAGAATGTATTTGTGGAATTTCAGCACAAAATACCCCACAGTTAATTTATTATAACCATTTGAAAATGTCATTTTTGGGGCCTGTTTTAAAAAGAGCTGTTTTGGTGTGTACCACCTTAAATATAAATGAGCTGCATATCCCCGCCCTGCCTTTGGATGAGGGCGTAACTTGCATACCTATGGCAATAAACAGTCGGTAGAAGCAGAATGGCTGAGAGTGAGAGACCCGCTATTTTGTATGGCATTCAGCCGTACATGTTTGAACCGGAATCAGACCCAGATGATGAAGAGACTGCGGCAGAAGAAACACAATTGAGAATGGAGCAGGACGTCTCTGAATGGTTATTTGATACATTTATGTACTTATAGAGTTTTAATCGCGTATATATACGTGTGGATACACACTATACAAACAAGGTTTAATTGACATTCTACGACGACGACAACAACTTTAGACGCATTTGTTATTGAATTGGCTGACATCGACTGAAATGACTATTTGCTCAAAAAACATCAAATACACTTACTTCTTCTGGAGGTGACGTTGGATCGCGAACAGTATACTAGGCAACGATCCACACTTGAGGATTAACTTTGAAGCAAGACCTGCTTTGAATTGACCCTCGTTCTCAAAACAGTCAGTCAAAAAATGATTTGCGCAAACATAAACGTATTTTGGAATTTTGAGTGGCGCCTTTCCTTCGTAAATAAAATCCATCCACTGCGTTTTCAGTGGCTCTGATGTCGGAAGTAAGTGAAAACTACTATGTTCATTATTACATCCCACAACAGAACACTTATGTTTCTTAGGAGACATTACCGGCTGTCGTTGAAACAATGGAGGATGGTTGACAGATCACCGAGGGCGGGGTCTATGCCAAAACCAGGGGTGCGTTTCCCGTACAACGATGCAACTCGCTGGTTTAACTACCATAGTACGATGCATCTTTAAAGAAATCAACTAGCTAGGCACTACTGTTTCCCGAAACCATGGTACCTGTGTCGCAAAACCATGGTTTGAACCACATTGGTTGGAGCTGTCGTTATGACGTTCTTCTTCTTCTTCTTCGATCTAATGGCGGACTGGTGCTATGAGCACATATCGCCACCTGCTGTAAATTTGGTTCTTTTCTCTTTTCGACTGCGCTTTCTTAGTGACGATGTGGAGTAATTACGTTAACAACTCAACATTCATTCTTTGCACAATAAAATATAAACATATATAAACACAATGCTGTCTTCCCTGATCCCAAAAATCTATAATTAATTTCACAATTTCATATTTATTAATTTCTTATTGAATATTGACAGATCAGCACAATTAAAATGAAAATAAATGATGGGTTTTACTGTTGATCAATGATCACTGTGATTGTTATACTATTGTGTACACCTGTTGCATATTTTGCTTAAGATCATAAGCCTACCTATTTAAGTCCCCTTGCCATACAGCTATGTGTTCATATGACCTATATGAAAATGACGCGAAAACCACAATTTTCAAAAAATGAAGTTACAGTTCTTTTGGAGGAGGTGGAGAATAAAAAAATACAGCTATTTTCAAAGCTGAAAAATTGTGTAACAAATGCTGATAAAAAAAAATCCTGGGCAGAAATCACCCAAAAAATAAATGCTGCTGGCTATGGTTATGAGCGAAGCCCAGAATAAGTTAGAAAAAAGTGGACGGACTTCGCAAGTGTGACAAAACGGAGGGCTGCAGCACGTAGAAGGGAAGCAAAAAAGACTGGTGGGGGTATCAACTCCGTTCCTCCTCTGACTGCAAAGGAAGAGAGAGTTTTGGCCATCCTGGGGCCTGAGGCCTTGGAAGGGATCCCTGGAGGCATAGATGCATGTGCGTCAACCAGGCCTTTGAATTCAAAGTTGAGCCCTGGAACATCAGGCCCCCTCCACCCTGGCCCTGGAACATCAGGCCCCCTCCACCCTGGTCCTGGAACATCAGAACCCCTCCAGCCTGCCCCTGGAACATCAGAACCCCTCCAGCCTGCCCCTGGAACATCAGCAATGAGTCCTGGTCTTGGGCTATTGCTTCCTTCTTCTGACTCCCCTCAGTCTGAGGCCTCCTCATGTGCTGGGCAACGTCGTTCTGGCATTCCAGAAAACCAGCCATTAATCTCCCGCCAAAGGAGAAACAGGGGACGTTGTGGCTGCAGTGAGAAGCTGCTTCAGTCGGAGAAGAAGAAATTATCTGAACTCCAGGGAATCAGGAGAGAACTGAGGGCCCTGAAGGAGCAGAAAGGCCAACATCATCAGGAGGTTATGGCCTATAGGAGGGCTAAATTGGAACTCCTGCAACAACAAGCCAGCAAGCCCTCTTTAACCATGTTTCTACCAACCGACAGTAAGTGAAAATTGTGTTATTTACTCAGTATGGAAAGTCAAATCATGTGTGGCTGACAGCCATGTAATCTTTTTTTCTTTTTTTTCAGATCCACAGATGTAACCCTCTTTTTTTTTTGGCTACATTGTTGGCCATCATGCCTCACTTCTGGCAAATGGGGCTCTGGTGAAGCTGTGTGGTGCATGGCATTCAATTTGTTTTTGAGTGATGAAGTTAAAACCCTTCAGCAGTTGAACTGAAATACAAATAAATAAAAAATGTTATGGCCAAATATACTCTTTTGTAATATGTATTTCAAGTGCTTTTCTAATACACTGGGCATTCAGTTTAATATGAGGAAAAGAGCATACTATTGTAACTTGACTCAAAGTAGTATATTAATGCCATATAAAAATGCAGGCATTACTGAGTGAAGCTGAAGCATGTTTACCATGCCATGTCATCCTTTATTAAATACCTGAATAACGTGACCAAGCCTGATAATGAAACATATGAAATGGAATTTTGATTTTATTTTAGTGGTGAGCCACCATCACATAGACCATAAAGTAAATTAACATTTTGTTCATTCACAACATTAATATCATCAATGACAATATAAGCCAAACATAACACAAAACACTCTTAAGTACTAAGACTATTCTTAAGAGAAGAATGAAAATTATGAAATAACAGAATGACAACAGTCTATTTTAAAGCAAATCAACATATACAATATATTAATGTTGTACCTTATTACTATAACAAATCAAAGATGGTAATAATTAATTGTAGTAATTTAATTAATTTAGAATGATTATTAGCCAAGATGTTTCTATTAACTCAAAAGCAGGTGTACTAATGCCTCTCCTAATAAAACAGTGTGTATGTGTTTTTCAAGTGCTCAACAATGGCAGCTTTACAAAGATTCTTACAGCTGGAGCACAGAAGGCGACTGAGAAGTCAATCAGTTTATATAAATGCCCACATAAGAACAAATTTTACCCCTCTTGACTCACTATCTGATGATGCAATTTTAAGAAAATTCCGTCTTCCAAGGACCAAGATCCTTGAATTATTTCAGATAGTAAAACCACACCTTCAGAGGGCAACAAGAAGAAACTACGCCTTAAGTCCAGAGGTGCAGTTGTTAGCTACACTGCGTTATTTTGCTGTTGGAAGTTTTATGGAGGTGGTGGGTGATGGCCTGGGGCTCAGCAAGTCTTCAGTCAGCAAAACTGTGACAACAGTAACACCTTTGCTTTTACAGCTGATGAAGAGCATCCTGGTTTTCCCCAAAACGCCCGAGGAAATACAGCTGGCCAATCAACAATTCTATGATCTTGACAACATCCCCAGAGTGATTGGCATCATTGATGGCACCCTAATCCCAGTATTAAGCCCTAAGGTAAATGAGCCCTTGTACATTTGCAGGAAGGGCTATCCAGCGATTAATGTTCAAGTAGTGTGTGATCACCAGGGAATGTTCACTGACATTGTGGCAAAATGGCCTGGAAGCACACATGACTCTTTTGCATGGGCCAATTCGGCAATTTGCCAGATGGCTGAAGAAGGTGGCTTTGGTGATAGCTGGCTCCTGGGAGACAGTGGATATCCTCTTCGCCCCTACCTCTTGACACCTGTGCAGCATCCAGCCACCATTGCAGAGGAAAGGTTTAATCAGGCCCATGGAAGGACACGCTCTATAGTGGAGAGGACTATAGGACTGTGGAAACAACGTTTTCGCTGCATCAGCAAGTCCAGTGGTGGCCTGAAGCTAAACCCCACCAAAAGCTGTTCTGTTATTGTGGTTACTGCAATTCTCCACAACATTGCAGTCAGGGAAAATGTCCAGCTTCCTGAGGAGGAAGTTGATGCCGATGGTGAGGAAGATGCTGTTTCTGATGATGATGACGATGATGATGATCCTTTGAACCCACATCAAGGCAGAATGCATCCTGCAGGAGCAGAAGTCAGAGAACTTTTAATTCAGAATATGTTTGGATGGTAGGCTAATACAGTATTTTACAGTTTGGATACTGTGTTTTCTATTATTTGTTTAATTTAATCTGACATAACTTGTGTTAATAAATAATGTTGTTTATTTGCCTATGTTTTCCCCCAGCAGACTTCACTTAAATACTTTTGCAAACAATAAATATGTATTTGTTTCTTATAACACCATGAGAATATTATATTCTACTACACAAAACTGCTTATTTATAACATTTTTCTTCATTCATTGACAAACAATATTGTGGTTTGAGTGTGTAATATTTTAAATAGCCTATGTTAACGTATGTAAATTAGCCTATAGCCTATAGGCTAATTTAGGATAGGCGCAATAAGCTTTTGCTTCTGCCTATTCCTTTTCAGACTTTATGTTGATTTATGTCATCATTTGTTAAATGTTTAAATGTCTGAATAAAATAAATCTGAATCTGCCTACGTTTCCTTAGCGCTAACCACTGCATGTGTTGCGTATATGTGTAATGCTACAGTACAGATACAATTTAATATTTAAGGGTAAACCCCTTTTTGTAAAATATTGTTATATGACAATTTGTCTTTGGGAATTTAACAAAGCTACTCACTTGCACACTCACCGTTTCTTCGCACAAACGAAACCAAGACTGCATCCCAACCGGCATAAATAATCCTTTCGGAGGGCACTTCGAAGGGAGAATAATTGCGATCGTCACGCTATTATATCGTTTAAAATCATTTGTAATGAAGAAAGCAAATTGTGTAAAACCTAGGCACCTCGACTTTAAGTCATCCAAATTACTTAAAGTGGATGGTGAAACCTTCGAAAGAAATAGGCTATAGGGTCGATAGCTCTGAATAGAACACATCCCAGCTGCGAAATCAATGACGTCGACACGACAAACTAACAAGGAACTATACTTCTAACCACAGGTCAAGAGCTGTCGTTCCAACCACCCAAGTTTGCGATGCAGTTTGCGAACGTTCGTTGGAACGATGATTTCGGGAAACACCAAATCGTTGAACTATGCTGATAACGACGGAACTTGCGACCATAGTTGGCCAACGATGCTTTCGGGAAACGCACCCCAGATTGTCAATCAAACCACTTGGGTGGGGCTTAGCGCAATTCTACGTCACAGTGAGAGCAATCTTAGAACAGGGCGTTCTGAGACAGTGCTTATGAATTATTGAGATTGTAAAAAAAACACTGGGTGGATTTTTCTCATTCTAGGGTGGTTTTGCTCACACACTGCCAACACACATTTATGGTCAAACACCATGTAAAAGTGAATTTTGCATAATAGGTGCCCTTTAAGTGATATACTAAAATTTTATGAATGTTTTATTAATTCAGTTATAAGTCATTTATAAATTATTAGTTAATGATGAACGAATAATTTACAAAACACGTTTTGTATATGTTTACAAGTCATTTATAATGCTTTCTACATCCCCTAATCTAAAGTGTAAACTATCCACCAATGTCTTACATATAATTTTCAGATCTTGTTACATGATCCATCTCATTCCATCACTTTACCCAAGCCGGAATAACTTCATAAACGTAGTTCATTATTTCTTGCATCTTTTTCCAGGTCTTCCAAAGTCGTACAATACCACCGTGTAAGGAAAAGTTTCTTTTTCTGTAATATAATCATTAAACATTAACAATTGTACATATTCGCCATCTCATCCATTTGAACTTTCAAAATTGGTGCTTCAAACACTATGACAGGTTTGCGGCAGTGACGTCAAACCTCGCTCCTTATTGGCTGTCACTTGTGATTTGCGACCACCATAAGACTGTTTGCGACATGTCAGATTTTAGTTAATGTGTTGAGTGGTGTGATTTCCCCCCCCCAAACCAGTTAAGCGCAAACCACGGCCCTTACGTTAAAACCCCACCCCGCAGCCTTTTAATCGCATTTTATTATCATAAGTATAGGTTTCAATGTGAGTTTTTTTAAGTATTATTATTATAATTTTCATTTTTACTCTTATGCACCTCACCTTGTCTCTCCTTGTGGTCCAGTCCCGTAGTTACCTAGTGTGTGGAACTTGTTGGACCTGTTTTTATCCAGTGTTTCCCAGCGTCCATCTCCTGCATTCCACTCCAACGTCTGTGTTCTCCACTCCTTTGTGTTCTCCTTGTGCCTGTTTGTATGCCTACCGCTGCACCAATAAACATCTGTCACCCTTTCCTCTGTCTCGGGGTCTCAGTTCTGTTACAGAAGACTGGACCGTCAACAGACTGCAGCGATGGGCATTCTATTCACCCCAATCAACCCTGCCGATCTGCTTCTCTCCATTTCCCAAGATCACCGCCCCATAGAGGAGTACATCGAAGAGTTCCTTGAACTCGCCGCCCAGGTACCCTGGAATGATGCTACCCTTAAGACCATCTTATGAACTGATTTAGACAATCCACTCTTCAAGCAACTACCATCTGCTGCCACCATGTGTTCCCTAAAGAGGTACATCGATTACATTCTGTGGTTGTGTGGATCGTCCTACACTGTCGAGGAAGCAGTTTCAGACTTCTCTTCTGTCCCTGTCTCCCCACTGTCCCTTCCTGTCACAGCAGGAATATACCCGAGGCCACAGAGGCCGCACCACCATGGCGCCCTGAATCTCTCAACCCGTGGCGTTATTTATTCTTCAACAGGACAATGACCCCAAACACACCTCCAGGCTGTGTAAGGGCTATTTGACCAAGAAGGAGAGTGATGGAGTGCTGTGCCAGATGACCTGGCCTCCACAGTCACCTGACCTAAACCCAATCGAGATGGTTTGGGATGAGATGGACCGCAGAGTGAAGGCAAAAGGGCCAACAAGTGCTCAGCATCTCTGGGAACTCCTTCAAGACTGTTTGAAAACCATTTCAGGTGACTACCTCATGAAGCTCATTGAGAGAATGCCAAGAGTGTGCAAAGCAGTATTCAAAGCAAAGGGTGGCTATTTTGAAGAATCTAAAATATAAAACACGTTTTCAGTTATTTCACACTTTTTTGTTTACTACATAATTCCATGTGTGTTCATTCATAGTTTTGATGTCTTCAGTGAGAATCTAAAATGTAAATAGTCATGAAAATAAAGAAAAAACATTAAATGAGAGGGTGTGTCCAAACTTTTGACTGGTAGTGTAGGCTCATTATAGGTGCCAGCACAATGTTTGTGTCCAATTAGGCACGGCTAATCAAAGACGGTTGTCTCAGAGGCACTGAGACACAGGGATGTAGGGGCCAAGGCAATAGAGTCCCTGAATCAGTTGTTTGAGATCAGGCACAGCTCAACATCAGCTCTGGCGGAACTTAAAAGTGACCTGTTGGCTGAACATGGCAACAAATATGTATACTCCTCAGCTAACCGTGCCCAGAACTGCAGGGTGTTTCTCCTTCTCACACACACCTGTGCAGGTAGTCTTCCTCTTGGGATGGTAATAACCCAGTCGGAAGATGAGAGGACAATTAGTGAGGGATTGGAAGTGTTGAAGTCCATATTGACAAAGGATGCCTTTGGAGAGCGAGGTGAGGCAGGCCCATGTGTGTTTCTTATAGATGACTGAAAAGGGAGCTATAGCCCAGGTCTTTCCTGAAGCCACATAGCTGCTCTGCATATTTCATCTTATGCAAGTTGTGTGGAGGTGGTTGTGGAACAAAGAACACAAAGTTGAGATGAAGGACAGACAGACACTGTTCAGCATAGTAAAAGACATGCTTTATGCCAGGGAAATGAGTACAGTTGAATTACTCTACCAGCAAGCCCTGGACAACCCTTTGACCGTAGACAGGTAGAGGTAGCTTAAATATTTTCTTAGTATTTCTGGTGTGTTTACCCTCGAGAGGCCTATTTAGAGGCTTTTATTGTACTGTATTTACTCTTTACAGTTTTTTTTGTTACTCATTACAGATACAAGAAGTTCCTGACCTACCTACAGAGTCTTTACAGTCGACGTGAGAGTTGGGCTCTCATCTATAGGAGGGACTTGCCAACACGTGGCAACCAAACATATATCCAGCGTTAGCGTCAGTTCTGGCAGGTCACGTCAGTCAAGCTCGCATCAACTGACTCCCAGGTGACTCACGTCTACCTATAGGAAAACGACACCTATAACAGCACCCATTTATAAGCTCTTCAGTATTATCAGCAGCTATTGCATTCTCAGGAGCTAATTACCCTCCTCCATTCCCAGCTCCTCCTCTCTTCAGTCAGGATCCGCCTTTTTATTCCCCTGAATCAGACTAATTCTTGAAATATGTGTACATGTTAAATTATTGACATTAATTATATCTGCATATGTTGGTTCTGTTCTGTTTACCCTAAGGGGGGTTATTGCAGCTCTCCCTGCTCTTATCCATGCTAGGCTGCATGGATGCACAGGGAGTTCTTGCCCAGAACAGAACCATACCGCCAATACAAACTCTATGCAATTATCAATCATATTTGATGATAGTGGTCCTGACAGAAAACTATGTTGAAGCTGCATTGCGTGTCTTGAAAGACTTCAAATGAAAAAAGCATTCAATCTCCCTCAACTATTCAACCTTTTCGTCACCCGACTAGAGATTTACTATGAAGCAGGTGTGACAGACGTTGCACTTGGCCATTGGGAGGCATTCCACCGATCAAGATTCCTTGCTACAGAAAGTAATATTAAAGCATTAGATATTTCTCAGGTAAAGTATGATTTTTAAATATAAATCGTTATACAATTGAAGATTCTTTTCTCATTGTGTTTTTAAGCCATCTTGCAGCCTTGTTTTTATCCTGTCATCATCAACCATCAAAAGTTCAATTCCAATAAGAACACAAGTACAAAGGAAAGTACGCCTATGTAAAAAGTAAACATTTGCCGTTTTGATTTACAGAAATTACACAGAAATAAAGTGATAGAAGAATCTTAACATTGACAAAGCACTAGTAACATTAAATATGCATGTTTATTTTCGTGAATACATGCAGTAAAATAAAAATGTAAAAAATAATATAAATAATGTATTTAAATGTTTCAAGAGGTTATAACATCTGTGAAGTAAAAATTTATTTATTGTGCATTGGGTGAATTTTGTAAAAAGATCATTGCATCTCAATTCTCACAAAGATGTGTTCTGTGTCCTTCCAAGTTCGTTCTTTAAAGCTAGTCTAGCAGTCTACGGCGACTCATTATTGGCTGGCTTCTTCGTCGGCATCATACGCATACGTTGTGCTGATCACGTGAACAGTGTCGGCCAATAATCAGTCGGCGTTCTGACGTAGAACCTGAAAGCGCTGGGCGTAAACAATTATGAAAATGACACAGAAGGGAAGATTTTGTTTATTCTCGTCAATTCATAACATTAAGGTTGAACCACTGCAGTCACGTCGACGGTTTTAACGATGTCTTTAGTACCTTTCTGGACCTTGACAGTGGTGGTTATATTGCTGTCTATGGACGAGTCATATACCACTTGGATTTCATCAAAAATATCCTACTTTTTGTTTCGTAGATGAACAAAGATCTTACGGGTGTAGAACGACATGAAAGTGAGTAATTAATGACAGAATTTTCATTTTTGGGTGAACTAACCCTTTATTGCCAACAAAGTATTATTTATGAATTCTAGGTTAGGACTGCAGGTTATGACGTGATATTAAAATCTTATTCATAAACTTGTATACACTAAGAACTGCACAGACAAAAATGTAATTTCATGCATCCTTTCAAAGTTCTTGATATCATTGTGAATTGTATGTAATATTGTTTTTGTGTACCATGGCATTTTTGCATTTTATCTGTTTAATAAAATACCATAGCACTGTGTGGTTAATCAGCTCTGTAATCATTACATTATTGCAAGGTGTGCTTTCAAATCAGTCTCTGGGTACTTTGATGACTGCAGGGTAATAAGGACATATTGTTTGTAGGGCTATACTAAAGAATGAAGAATAAGTTAAAGATAAAAAAAAGATTGCCCTGCTCAGTTTGCAGTAGTTTTCTCAGTGTTAAGATCCTCCTGTTTGTGGGTGTTTTATAGCCTATATGCATGTAGTTTTATGCACTTTTTGTTCACTTAATATTTTTTTAAGTTGTAAATTGTGTGCAACGTTTCACTTCGTGTACACACTTGTGTAGGCTATCCCTTTTGTATAGACCCTTTTACTGTTTGTACACAATGATGACGTAGCAACATATGCGCGTGCATTTGGGCAACGAAACTATGGCGAGAACTATGGGCGAGAATCAGCAGCGTGTCAAGCTACGCGAGCGGATTAAGCAACACAGACAGAGAATGTCATTTTAAAAAGTTGACTTTATCAAATGGTATCCGGCTACCAGATCCGTGTACTATAGTGGAGTGGATAGAAGACGTTAGCAGATTGCCAAATATACAGTGGCCAGATATATATACATAAACTATAATATATATATATATATATATAACTTTCGGAGTTGCTAACACGTTAGAACCACTGGGGAACAACACCACTTCCATTGCCAAAATGCGCGTGCAACTATTTGATCACATGGGCTGTAAAAGGGTCTATATAGAGTGCCTCAGGGATGACGCATTTTTGTAGGCAAAACCCGGAAGCGAGTTAGCATTTTAGGACTTCCGGTTCCAACGCCGTAAAGTCTATGGGTTTTTGCTAAATCGCCTGAAATAAGGTCTGTGGTAGTGATGGGCAAATGAAGCCTCATGAAGCACTGAGGCTTTTCCCTCATTGTATCGGGAAAAGATTCAAAGCTTTGAGAGTATCGAAAACAGCGCCATCTGGTGTTTAGTAAAAAATAAAGCAGCCAAAACCCTTTGAAAGAAGCTTCGTCGGACGAAGCAGCCACACAGTTTCATGTTACGCGCTCAAATAAAAGCCAAATAGTTGCGCGCACATGTTTGTTGAATTTATCTCAGTGATAAATTAATGTACCCATTAAACTATGACATTTAATGCCAGAATGATTGTCAATATGATGTATGTATGAATAAATACACATATGCATGCAAATGGCAAATATTTTATTTTCCTGAAATAAATTGTATTCTTCATATTACTTGTATAACTGGGTATCTAAAAAATTAATTGAATTTGTCTGAATAAAAACCTACTCATAATAGTAAGATCTGGGGGTTCGAGCATTCCGATACGCAAAGTGAATCGCGCACGTGATTGGACAGAAAGTGAGGCTTCGTTATATCGCAANATATATATATATATATATATATAAAACTTTCGGAGTTGCTAACACGTTAGAACCACTGGGGAACAACACCACTTCCATTGCCAAAATGCGCGTGCAACTATTTGATCACATGGGCTGTAAAAGGGTCTATATAGAGTGCCTCAGGGATGACGCATTTTTGTAGGCAAAACCCGGAAGCGAGTTAGCATTTTAGGACTTCCGGTTCCAACGCCGTAAAGTCTATGGGTTTTTTTAATGGTTTTTTTGCTAAATCGCTTGAAATAAGGTCTGTGGTAGTGATGGGCAAATGAAGCCTCATGAAGCACTGAGGCTTTTCCCTCATTGTATCGGGAAAAGATTCAAAGCTTTGAGAGTATCGAAAACAGCGCCATCTGGTGTTTAGTAAAAAATAAAGCAGCCAAAACCCTTTGAAAGAAGCTTCGTCGGACGAAGCAGCCACACAGTTTCATGTTACGCGCTCAAATAAAAGCCAAATAGTTGCGCGCACATGTTTGTTGAATTTATCTCAGTGATAAATTAATGTACCCATTAAACTATGACATTTAATGCCAGAATGATTGTCAATATGATGTATGTATGAATAAATACACATATGAATGCAAATGGCAAATATTTTATTTTCCTGAAATAAATTGTATTCTTCATATTACTTGTATAACTGGGTATCTAAAAAATTAATTGAATTTGTCTGAATAAAAACCTACTCATAATAGTAAGATCTGGGGGTTTGAGCATTCCGATACGCAAAGTGAATCGCGCACGTGATTGGACAGAAAGTGAGGCTTCGTTATATCGCAATATCGCGTTCATTATCGAAGGCGATTCATCTGCGATATGAACGCGATATTGCGTGGCTTGTCAGTGAACTACGGTTCTGTCTATTAAATGCCGCTCCATTTGAAAGCAGGTGATGGCGATTTAGCGGTAATCAGGGAACCGGCTTTACTGACGAAATGCGCATGACAATCGCATGCGATATATCGCCCAGCCCTAGTCATTGGTCGCGTGATTTCTACGTTCCCAACACAAGCCTCGAATCGAGGCTTCATCTGGCACGCCCATTTATGCTCGACACAAGCTTCGAAGCCTCGGTTCAAATTTCACATCACTAGTCTGTGGTTAACAAAGCCTCTAAATACTTTCACGTTTTGATCTATGACATAAAACACACCAGTTATAACCCACTTGTGATTTTTAAAACTTTTACTGTGTCTTAAAATCGGCGGTTGCTAACAAAGTGCTAAAATGGACTACTTCCTTTGGCGAGGTCTTTAGACGTCATCATGACAAACAGGACATTTGGACAGCATTTCTCATGAAAAAGTGGATGAGTATTCATACAAAGCGCAGATCATAATCAGCGAGCATGTTTTTAAATAGAGTTGTTTTCTAAATAAAGTTTGAGGACGCTTGGTGGTGACGACGTTGATCCGCGACCATGGTGTGCTGTAGTCCGTTTATAGCCTACTGTTAGCTTTTTATATCTGACGACTTTATTTAGGCTTCAAAATCTATAAATGTTGTGTGTTAACTTGTAAAGATTATCTATATAAAGATTATTATTAAGTGTCATAACCCTTTGTTAAACACAGAGCTTATTTTCTGCGATTTTTCCAAAAGTCTAATGGGAAAAATGCACAGGCTTTCAACCGAGGGAACCCGTGCGCCGCTAACTTCCGGGTTGGCCTACAGAAACACGTCATCCCCGGGGTACTCTATTGGGTATTGTATTAAAATTAGTTTCCCACATGAAAAATACTAGCCTATAGTAATTTATAGTAAATGCTTGAATTAATTTGTTGTGGTAACTTTAAATTTGCAGTGGTAATATAACAACTAAATTAATATAAACTCAAAGTATAGCCTACCCTAAGTTTTCTACAACTGTAGGGTATATTATACTTCAATACACTAGTTTACTGTAGTAAAAACTAAAGTATACTACAGTTTATCAGTTCACTATAGTTAATACCACAGTACGCGGTAGCATTCACTAACAAAGTGTTGTATACTAAAATACAGTATACTACAATTTACTATAGTGCAGTTTAAAAACACTGTAGTATTTAATTTAAATTACTATAGTATTTTTTCATGTGGAGCGGTGTGACGCGCGCACGCGAAAGTGCAGAAGTGCCATTTGCGATTCAGCCAAAGAAGAAGAGAGGAACACGTCATCAGGCTGTGCCGCGCTCCTGCGTCTGTTGTGGTTCGACTGAAGAAAGGTTTGTGTTTCTGAGCATTTAAAGTGTTTAAATTGATACAAACCGTTCAGGCAATGTTATAGTTTTTGGACGCGTTGTAAAATTAATGGATTGTTAATCTGTGTACATTGTAATGCTGCCTCTGTCATTTATTAGCGCTATTTTTTTGTGAGTAAAGCGTATCAACACGACAAGATGCTCATATTTATTTGCTTAATAACTGTAGAAACGTCCCTAATGTGATATAATTTAATGTACAGTACAGTCCAAAAGTTTGGAACCACTAAGATTTTTAATGTTTTTAAAAGAAGTTTCGTCTGCTCACCAAGGCTACATTTATTTAATTAAAAATACAGTAAAAACAGTAATATTGTGAAATATTATTACAATTTAAAATAACTGTGTACTATTTAAATATATTTGACAAAGTAATTTATTCCTGTGATGCAAAGCTGAATTTTCAGCATCATTACTCCAGTCTTCAGTGTCACATGATCCTTCAGAAATCATTCTAATATGCTGATCTGCTGCTCAAGAAACATTTAATGTGTACAATTGTACAAAATATTTGTGTACAATATTTTTTTTCAGGATTATTTGATGAATAGAAAGTTCAAAAGAACAGTGTTTATCTGAAATCTAATCTTTTGTAACATTATAAATGTCTTTACTGCCACTTTTGATTGATTTAATGCATCCTTGCTGAATAAAAGTATTCATTTCTTTAATTTCTTTTCAAAAGATAAAAATTCTTACTGACCCCAAACTTTTGAACGGTAGTGTATAATGCTACAGAAGCTTTGTATTTCAGATAAATGCTGTTCTTTTGAACTTTCTATTCATCAAGGAATCCTGAAAAAAAAAGTACACAACTGTTTTCAACATTGAAAATAATCATAAATGTTTATTGAGCAGCAAATCAGCATATTAGAATGATTTCTGAAGGATCATGTGACACTGAAGACTGGAGTAATGATGCTGAAAATTCAGCTTTGCATCACAGGAATAAATTACTTTGTCAAATATATTTAAATAGTACACAGTTATTTTAAATTGTAATAATATTTCACAATATTACTGTTTTTTACTGTATTTTTAATTAAATAAATGTAGCCTTGGTGAGCAGACGAAACTTCTTTTAAAAACATTAAAAATCTTAGTGGTTCCAAACTTTTGGACTGTACTGTACATGAAATGTTCATAAGGGTTTTCGTTGTGGAAGTGGCCTTTTCTGTCACTTTGAAACACCAAAAAAGCTAAATAATGCTTTAAAAAATGGTTTCATGTTAATCCGGCAATATTTGATGATTTTAAACTGGAGCACACAAGCCTACTGTATGTGTATGCGCTATACTTCACATTATTTATTAAAGAAATGCACGAAAAGAATACAAACAACATATCACATTAAGAGCTTTTGACTTAGACAAGGTTATATCCCATAAAATAGTATTTAAATATGTTAAGACTGTACAAATCAAACAATAGAAACGTTCACATTGCTTTCACGCACTATGAGTTTGCATTCATTCACAGCCTTTTGTTTTGTGCAAATGTAAGTTGTAATGTTTATTTTGTGTAGGCCTATCTATATCTGATTAATCTCATAGGATGCAGTTGGTTAAGGATTAACGCTGTAGTAAAGCGTGGTGGTGATCATCACCTTCAGTGCAGCTCAAACAGCAATGCACAGCTAATAATGACTATGATTGGGACTGTCATTTTACATAACATCATAAAGAGAACAATATTGTAATAAAACATTGTGAGTTATACGTTTCAGCGTGTTGCTCCAGGAAGAGCGCGTCCACAACACGAGTCACGCGTTCTGAATAACACGTAACTTAGTTCAAATTTACTTGTATATTCGCATCACTTTGTGCAGATGTCATTTGTAAAATTTGNAATCCAAAACAAACAAATACAAAGATAGTTACAAGATAATCCTTAATGGATCCAGTAAAACGTTTACAGCGGCAGAACATTTATGTAATATGGTAAAAAATCACAGTATAAATTGCATGAAATATAGATAGTTACTAGAGGGCCATAGCTTCAATTTATAATATTACTAAGTTTTGCACCACGATCTAAACACATCCATGGTTTACAATCATTAATTGGTAAAATGATAAAAACAAAGAAAAATGGTTTCATGTTAATCCGGCGCATATTTGATGATTTTAAAGTGGAGCACACAAGCCTACTGTATGTGTATGCGCTATACTTCACATTATTTATTAAAGAAATGCACGAAAAGAACACAAACAAATCACATTAAGAGCTTTTGACTTAGACAAGGTTATATCCCATAAAATAGTATTTAAATATGTTAAGACTGTACAAATCAAACAATAGTAACGTTCACATTGCTTTCACGCACTGACTTTGCGTTCATTCACAGCCTTTTGTTTTGTGCAAATGTAAGTTGTAATGTTTATTTTGTGTAGGCCTATCTATATCTGATTAATCTCATAGGATGCAGTTGGTTAAGGATTAACGCTGTAGTAAAGCGTGGTGGTGATCATCACCTTCAGTGCAGCTCAAACAGCAATGCACAGCTAATAATGACTATGATTGGGACTGTCATTTTACATAACATCATAAAGAGAACAATATTGTAATAAAACATTGTGAGTTATACGTTTCAGCGTGTTGCTCCAGGAAGAGCGCGTCCACAACACGAGTCACGCGTTCTGAATAACACGTAACTTAGTTCAAATTTACTTGTATATTCGCATCACTTTGTGCAGATGTCATTTGTAAAATTTGTATTTTGTATATATCTGATTAATCTCATATAGGTTTCGTTAAGTGCAACGAGAACACAAATGTGTAATGACTGTGTAATTAACGTTTGCAAACTAATAGCACATTTTTTCATGAGTGTAATATATTAAATATTATCTGCAAATCAATAAATACCAAATATTAATCATAAATGCCTAAATATGAAATACTGTATAATAATCTGTAACCTCTCTTCAGAGCCTTTCCAAAGCCACAATATACCTTTTAAAGTACATGAACTCGCACAGCAGATTCTGCAATTCATCATGCGAGATGGTGTTACTTTTAGTTATGTGTGAACAGACGTATGAAAATACATATGTTGACAGGCAGGTAGGACATCCTATCATTGCATTCGGATCGAATGCAATGATTAGATGAGAATTTTTTGGTCCAACAGAACATTTATGTACATGTTTTAATATTTAGACCACTTTTATAACTGACTGCTATCAGAATGTGAAGAGAGTTTAAACCAGAAAAACAAAAAGTGTTTTAAAAAAAATTGCCTACCCTACCTTTAACTCTCACTGACTCCCTTACCAGTGCACTGAACTAGGAGCTGATTAAGACAGTTTCAGAGATTTAGTTTGGATTTCTTTTTCTTTTTGTTCATTATTCTCATTTTAAATAGGACAGTGTCCAAACACAGAAAAACTCCTGGTGAAGCAGCTGAGATCCACGTGACATACAAGATGGCGTTGATTAAACAGGAGAGTGAAGAAATTAAGATTGAAGAAGTATTCAGTTTGAAACAAGAAGATACTGAGAAACAAACAGGTTGGTTTCATTTTACTTGAACTTCATTAACTCGTATAAAATACAGGAATGATATATTTTTTTAAAATGAGTGTAATAGTATGTCGCCTCTTGGGCAGTTGGGGTAAGAATCTCTTGGCACCTCAGGATTTTATTACAATTCAGAGGGCTGTGATGATAAAAATATATATTTTTTCTATACAGGATTTCTTTTTCTTTTTTTCTGAATGTGACACTAGGTGAATCTTTAGGCCCTTCCCAGATTTTTGACAATTATTTAGATTATTTTATAAATTGGATTAAAAATCTAAAAATTATTATACATTTAAAAATTATTCTTTTAAAGGGTCATGAAACCCCAGAACTCATTTTTTGAGATGTGAACAGATATGTATAGGCTGCACATCATTGAAAACACTAAAGGTACTCATTAATTTTATTTAAAAGTTTTCAGAGCTATCTTCCGGTTTGAAAAGCAAAGTCGGAGCAACATCACAAAACCTGACGTCATCGTGTACTATCGGCAGAATCCGGAGTGCTGGTTGGCTCCAAGTATGGGCTGGTCGAACATGCTGACGTCAACAGTTTTTGCATTTATTCATGACTTAAAGCTCATTTAATCCAATCACTGCGCTGTAGTATGCATGGGGAAGGATCACTTCTCTCGCCTCTGTCTCTTATCATTCAGAGACGTATCGTTGAATTCAAATGTCACAAAAGTGCGGCTCATTCACCTCTGCCTGCTCTAGCTGCATTCAAACACGCGAGCCGTATGTATGTTTCCCTCAGCACAGCAGCACATGAGTGTTGTTTGTATTTTGCCCGTGATGCGGTCAGAACTGGAGTTTGAATACGAACACATGAAAAGTACGATGTTTAGATATACACGCGGAGCGCGCATATGATTGGTTTCAGTGCGGAGCTCCGCTTTGTGTTTAACAACACTAGCCACGTGGATCCCAGCTCATATACAGCACAAAGTATCCGTGTTTAAAGTTTTTATAGTCCTATTTCTCAAATTCTCCTGCACCAAACATGAACCAGCACGGTGCATGCACACATATTTCATCAAGTCTTCTTCAAATGAATTATATGTGCAAACTGGACACTGATACAGTGGTGTAGCCTATCTGAACGCGACGACACGATTATTCTAATAGACTGATTTTAAGACTGCAGTGCTCGTAAACAAAATCTAAGTAGCCTATTATTAGCCCTATTAAATATTCTTTCGCATTTCTCCCTTGTGCTGGGGAGTTTGTCATTTTCTCCGTGCTCATATATTAATATTCATTTTTCTGTATAATGAGTGTGTTGTATGTCTGTGCTTCATTGGTTGTTCTCTCCCCTCTTCCCCCCCTCTATACTCCCTCTTTTCCAGAGCTTTACACGCCCATTTTAACAGAGTTTTTAGAGCTTTGAGGTGTGAACGACCAGGGTAAAACGGGGGTTTCATGACCCTTTAATTAACTTATTTTTAATCAAATTAAAAAAAAAAAATGTTATTCACATCCTGCCCAATGCTGCCCTCCAAATAATATGTAATATAAAGCCTATGAAAATAATATAGCATGTAGGCTATTCTATATATTTATAGGAAAAAAAGGGTTAAAATATTAATTCTATATCTGAAAAAAGATTGCTTTCTATTTTAAAGCAAAAATGAAAATGACTAAATTAAAAGTGTTAATAAACAACAACAAAAGCATAAAATATTTAACTTGTATGAGGTATGAAGGTCATTCACTCATCTGAACATAGTACTTACATTAATGGGCTATTCCAACAATAGTGCCTTTACTGCTACTGTGCTTATAAATATGATTTATGAAATATGAATGACACTTTTGTTACGTGTATATTTTTAAACCTACACTTAAGTAACATATAACTAGGGAGCTATTTTGTCGAATGTTCTCACATTTCAAATGTTACATAGATTTTAGTTCAATAAACAAGTAGTTGCATTTTATACCCAACATTGGCTGTTTTGTTCTATTTTACCAACAAAAATAGTTCCAAACAAAGATCACAGCAGAACTATTGCATATCTCAAAGCAACACTCGGGTGTTTTGCTACTGAATGATTCAGCATTTTGAACAAATCGGTTGAATGAATGACTCGATACTCAATGACCGAACACAAAAATCATGCTGCATTTTCACCGCCAGGCCAGAAGCTCCGCAGCGCTTCACTAAAACCTGCCTGTAACACGCTTCACACCCCTCACAAACCCAGCATTTCACCAACAAATGGAAGTTTTTTTCAGACAGAAATCACTGGAAACTAGCGAGATTGTAAAGAGAACATAAGTGGCCGTTTATTGGCATTTTGTTGTTTACTTAAAGATGTAAAACCCAAACATCAGTGTTTTACCACAGTTTTACAATAATATAGGGATGGGTAAAATATAGATATATTTTTTTATTGGCATTTTGGCGCTGTTTAATGTGACGTGACAGATCGCTTTGGTTCCTCAGTTAAAGAGAAGCGGCAGCATGGAGCGCATGTGAACATACTGTCCTCTGTTTTAATACCAGTTACAGCGTGAAATAAACATCAGAAGGTATTTTAAAATATACAGTACAACTTACCAAAATCTGTATCATGTCTCGTGTAATAGCTCAATCAGTGTTTCAACCTCTGAAAGATGTCAATAAAACAGCTTGTAAACAATGTCATGTAACGTCACATCCGAATGTCCGAAAAACATTCAGTGACCATAAAATTAGTCAGCTAGAAAAGTGAACTCTAGAAAGCAGCATTCTGATAAATATAGCTATGCACTGTTACATATTAATTTTGTTTTTCCATATTTAATGCATGTTTGAAGAAATCAGTTATGATGTGGAAACCTGGCAAATTACTCACTCATTAACTGACTTGCTGCCACCTACTGGTGGTTTATTTTTTTTAAAGTATGCACTTTTTCCCAATGTTTCTTATTTGTATATTCAAAATTTATTTCAAATATTAATCTCTTAACATTATTTATTAAAGTTGTAATTTTGATAAATTTGAGTAAAATGTTTGTTTTTTATCAAGAAAGTGGCAAGATGAAAACCACTGTTTTCTGTTGCAAACTTTCACATAGCATCCTTTGGTTATAAAAACATAAATTCAAATCTAGATTTTGATTTTTAAAAGTTTATTATAAAAACTATTATTATTTTCCCCCTAAAATGCAATATATCCATGATCCTTTTTTTTTTCAAAATGCAATTAATCCATCAATATAAAAGTTTTTCATATTAAAAATACACAACAAAGTTGATTCACATATATGACAGCCTCTGAACTTTGTCAATATTAATCTTTTATACAGGCATTTGACTAAAAATACATTCAGTCCTCGCTCCCAAAATGAATTCAACGAGTCACCTTGTTAATGTTATAAATTACTTGAGTGCCTCATCTTCTTAATCTCTTCACTTAAATAATTACATTTCGATGGCTTGCATCTCTTTCCCACAGCAGAAACCACCACAGGTTCATCAATGCCGTCAAAATTATTCATTTTTCTTTTTTTGTTGATCACAAAGTACAAAGTAGATAAGGAAAACTAGGAAGCCGGCTGTATTCAGAGCGCCGCCATTACTATTTACAGTGGGTGGAATGGTGCGCTGTGATTGGTTGAGTGGATATATCGCATTCTGCAGAGAAAGGAGACTGGATTTTGTCACGTTTTGGAAAGAAAGGGAGAGAACGTGACAGAATAACACGACGGATATCACATTTTGCGCAAAATTAATCAATGACTTTTCAATACTGACCAGATACAATACTGATTTTTTTTTAAAATGCAGTTTATGCAGACATATCTGTTGAGGGTGTGAATGCTATTGTCAATCAGATGTTTAAGTTAATCTCCTCAACACCGCTGAGATTGTTGAGCACGAGTTCTGCCCACTCACGGATCTTTCATTATAACGTAAACAGCTTCATTGATTATAACGGGAGTTTTCACAAGTGCAGATTTGTGTACATCTTGTAGTAATTGACAGTTTCAGTGATTTTATAATGGCATCGACCTTTACTTGCTTTTTGTATGTATGCTTTCTTGTTGTTTGTTTAACTGTATGTCAAATGATCTGTGAATTAATAATAAAAATAATAGCCCTGCAACGTTTTCTATGTAACATGTTACTTTGTTTATCATTTTATTCCACTTGGTGACTTTTTACATGTAAATTTACAGATTTTTAAATATAAAATGGTTCTAAGCTCATTATTTTATGATCTGTGCAGACAATGAATATTTTTTTATTTCATGGAGAAATTATATAACATACTGTTTCTTTGCATTTATTTTGGGTTTATTGTCAGAACTGGGCTCACAGTTCACATAGGTTGGGTACTTTGTACTGTGTGTGTGTGATGACCATGTTTGTACACCACCATCGAAGACAATTTTTGACTCCCGGATAAGATATAGCATACATGTTTTTGGTTTTGATGCTTTTTTGTTAACTATTTTGATGTCATTTGCTTTGTGGCATTAAACTGTTGTCAAATTGTATTTGTCTTTTTCACTTTAGACCTGATGGCGCTGAAAGAGGAGGGTCAAGAGCTAAATGAAATGGAAGAGAAAGATCATGATGAAAAACATGATTTCATGACTGGAAAAAAGTCAGCACAGATTGAAAAGACCTCACAAAAAAGAGCTAAAAAGACAGGAAATAAAAATAAATTCACCTGTCAGCAATGTGGAAGGAGTTTTGATCAGAGTGGAAACCTTAAAGTCCACATGAGACTTCACACTGGAGAGAAGCCTCACACCTGCAACCAGTGTGGAAAGAGTTTCCATCAAAAAGGAACCCTTAATGTTCACATGAGAATTCACACTGGAGAGAAGCCTCACACCTGCAACCAGTGTGGAAAAAGTTTTGCTCAAAAAGGAAAAATTAAAATCCACATGAGAATTCACACTGGAGAAAAGCCTTTCACCTGTCAACAGTGTGGAAAGTATTTCAGTGAAAAGGAAAACCTTCAAACCCACATGAGAATTCACACAGACTCTCTCACCTGCAAACAGTGTGGAAAGACTTTCGCTCAAACAGGAAACCTTAAAACCCACATGAGAATTCACAATGCACATAACTCTTTCACCTGCCAACAGTGTGGAAAGGGTTTCACTCAAAAAGGAAACCTTAAAGCCCACATGAGAATTCACACTGGAGAAAAGCCTTTCACCTGCAAACAGTGTGGAAAGAGTTTCAATGATAAGGGAAATCTTAAAAAGCACATGAGGATTCACACTGGAGAGAAACCTTTTACGTGCAAACTCTGCGGGCAGAGCTTCTCACAGGAGCGTATCTTTAAGTATCACATGAACGCTCACACTGGAAAAAAGCCATTCTTATGTAATCAGTGTGGAAAGAGTTTCATACATAAAGTGGAGCTTGAGACCCACATGAGAGTTCACACTGGAGAGAAGCTGTTCATATGTGGTCAGTGTAAAAAAGGTTTCAGAGGTCAAATAAACCTTAATAGGCACGTGATGAGGATGCACACAAGAGAGAACTGTTTTAAATGTCGTCAGTGCGGAAAAAGAATCAGAGGCATTAATCGTTTTAATGATCATTTAAAAACTCACTCTGGAAAGAAGTCTTTCATGTGCCAACACTGTGGAAAGTATTTTATAAATGAAGGAAAGCTTAAAACTCACTTGAGATTTCGCAATGGAAAAAGGCCTTTGGGATGTGTTAAGCGTGAGAAAAGTTTCACACATAAGAGAGACATGAAACGACACTTGCAAATTCCCTCTGGAGGAAAAAAATTGAAATGTGATCAGTGTAAGAAAAAATTTCCTTCGCCATTACACTTAAAGATACACCAGAGAAGTCACAAAGATTTCAGACCCTATTCATGTTCAACGTGTGGAAAGAGTTTCAAATGGCTCTACAATTTAAAATGGCACCAGAAAATACGTATCTGTGTGAAATACCGGCTGCGTTCATGCCGCAGATGAATGTGGGCCAAATTGGATTTTCTGATCAATGTTTATTTGTTGTTGTTTTTTTTATTTTTTTGGGGGGGGTTCACATGACCTTTATATACTCACTGGCCACTTTTTTAAGTACACTCGTTACCACTTGTTAACGCAAATATCTAATCATCCAATCACATGGCAGCAATTGAATGCTTTTAGGCATGTAGACATGGTCAAGATGATCTGATGAAGTTCAAACTGAGCATCAGAATGGGGAAGAAAGATGATTTTAGTGACTTAGAACTTGGAATGGTTTTTGGTGCTAGATGGGCTGGTCTGAGTATTTCAGAAACTGCTGATCTACTGGAATTGTCATGTACAACCATCTCTAGGATTTACAGAGAATGCTCAGAAAAAGAAAATATCCAGTGAGTGACAGTTCTGTGGATGAAAAGGCCTTGTTGATGGCAGAGGAGGATGGCAAGACTGGTTTGAACTGATAGAAAACCAACCGTAACTCTAACCACTCATTTCAACTGAGGTTTGCAGAAGAGCAACTCTGAACACACAACACGGCATATCACACAGAGTGCCACTCCTGACAGCTTAGAACAAGGCTACAATTTGGATGGGTTCAACAACATTGGATGATTGGAAAAACTTTGCCTGGTCTAATGAGTCTCGATTTCTGCTGTGACGTTCACATGATTGGGTCATAATTTGGTGAAAGCATGGATCCATCTTGCCTTGTATCAACGGTTCAGGATTGTGGTGATGGTATCAGGGATAATTGCTTTGCACACTTTGGGGCACTTTGTACCAACTGAGCATTGTTTAATTGCCACAGCCTACCTGAGTATTGTGGCTCACCATGTCCATCCCTTTATGACCACGGTGAATCCATCTTCTGATCTTCTGGTGGGATGGGAGATTCACATGATGGATGTGCAGATCAGCTGCATGATACTGTAATGTCACTATGGACCCAAATCTCCAGGACATTTTCAGCACATTGTTGAATCTATGCCACAAAGAATTACGGCAGTTCTGAAGGCAAAAAACTGGTACTAGCAAGTTGTACCTAATAAAGTGGTAGTTGAATGTATGTGACCCAGATCAGATAGTCATATGATCAGCTACAACACTCCACTCTGTTTGTCACATTTATCTTTTAGTGAGTTGCAGTAGACACCCTCTAATTTTCCTTGTATAGAGACATTGCTCCATTTCATAAATTGATACTTTAGAACCAAAATATTAAACTTCTGTTTTGCAGTGAAATGCTGCCATGTAAATAAAGACAAACTGAATGAAAAAATTATTATTTGGCATTATTTGATTTATTTCAGTGAACGCTTACACAGGTAAACAAATGGGTAATTCTGTATCAACTCAGCCAGAGGCCCCCAGGTAAAAGATAAAAAAAGTTTTTGTTCTATGGAAGAACTACATATAAAAAGACAACATTAAGCTATGGATGAGTAATTACTGTGTAATTCACTGTTTTATTAAAGGGGGGAGGTTATGGCATCTTTTATTTACACACAGGCAGGTGAGTCAATTCATAAATGCATTATATGCTTATTGTGATTAAAAAATGGGGGGATAAAGCACTTTCAGTGTGTTTTCTCACAAAGTTGGTGTGCCTATAACTCAAGAAGTATTAGAAGTATCTGAATATACTTTAAGATTCTGGTTCTTAATGAAGTTTCAGATATTGGTTTGGGAGGAGTCTAATCACAGTCATAGACAAGATGGCGCTCCCCTGTGTGCGACACAGAATAGCTCTCTTTACCTAGTTTTTGTTTTGTTAGTGTTGATACGGTCCTTTAATGTATGGTATGTTAGAGGTCATAAGTATTCATAAGTATACTTATATGTATATAAGTATTCACAGCCTTTGCCATGACACTCAAAATGGAGCTCAGGTGCATCCTGTTTCCACTGATCATCCTTGAGATGTTTCTACAACTTGATTGGAGTCCACCTGTGGTAAATTCATTTGATTGGACATGATTTGGAAAGGCACACATCTGTCTATATAAGGTCCCACAGTTAACAGTGCATGTCAGAGCACAAACCAAGCCATGAAGTCCAAGGAATTGTCTGTAGACCTCTGAGACAGAATTGTATCAAGGTACAGATCTGGGGAAGGGTACAGAAAAATTTCTGCAGCATTGAATGTCCCAATGAGCACAGTGGCCTCCATCATCCGTTTGGAACCACCAGGACTCTTCCTAGAGCGGGCCGCCCGGCCAAACTGAGCGATCTGGGGAGAAGGGCCTAGATGACCAAGAACCCAATGGTCACTCTGACAGGGCTCCAGCAGGCACTTTCCAGAAGAACAACCATCTCTGCAGCACTCCACCAATCAGGCCTGTATGGTAGAGTGGCCAGACAGAAACCACCCCTCAGTAAAAGGCACATGACAGCATGCCTGGAGTTTGCCGAAAGGCATCTGAAGGACTCTCAGACCATGAGAAACCAAATTCTCTGGTCTGATGAAACAAAGATTGAACTCTTTGGCCTGAACAGCAAGCGACATCTCTGGAGGAAACCAGGCACCGCTCATCACCTGGCCAATACCATCCCTACAGTGAAGCATGGTGGTGGCAGCATCATGCTTTGGGGATGTTTGTCAGCTGCAAGAACTGGGAGACTAGTCAGGATCAAGGGAAAGATGAACGCAGCAATGTACAGAGACATCCTTGATGAAGTCCAGAGCACTCTGGAGCAGGTTCTCAGCCTGGGGTGAAGGTTTATCTTCCAACAGGACAACAACCCTAAGCACACAGCCAAGGCTACGGGACAACTCTGTGAATGTCCTTGAGTGGCCCAGCCAAAGCCCAGACTTGAACTCGATTGAACATCTCTGGAGAGATCTGAAAATGGCTGTGCACCGATGCTCTCCATCCAACCTGATGGAGCTTGAGAAGTCTTGCAAAGAAGAATGGGAGAAACTGCCTAAAAATTGGTGTGCCAAGCTTGTAGCCTCATACTCAAAAAGACTTGAGGCAGTAATTGGTGCCAAAGGTGCTTCAACAAAGTATTGAGCAAAGGCTGTGAATATTTTTGTTTTTTTGTTGTTTTTTATTTTTAAAATGAATCCATTTTGGAATAAGGCTGTAACATAACAAAATGTGGAAAAGGTGAAGCACTGTGAATACTTTCAGGATGCACTGTAGACTTAAAGCTCAGTACATCAAAACCAGCTCCCATTACGGTCAAACTTTTTGACTTTAAGTTGTAAACTCAAAAAATTTACAAAGTCCGTTTAACCTTCTTTGCGCACATACTCTGTGTCGATTTGACAACATAAATCAAGGGTGCCCAACCCTGATAAAACACACCTGAATCAGCTAATTAAGATCTTCAGGAGCACTTGATAATTATAGACAGGTGTGTTTAGCAGGACTGGAGCTGAACTCTGCGGGAAGGTAGAGCCTTTTCTCAATCTGCGTTCTTCTCTCTACTATTGTTCTTGTGGACTTGTGAAATGTCATCAGTCGCTGCCCAAGTACTGTTCTAATTCAAAGTTCACATCTAGCCAAGTACAGAATACTCCCGGATGTGTTCTTGATCCGCCCCTTTAATCACGGATGCATCAAGAGGTGACTTGTGCAGATTTGAGACAGCCAGGTATCCCAGAATGCATCTTGCACTAACAGAAAACCTGTGTAATTAGGGCCCGAGCACTGATGGTGTGAGGACCCTATTCGCCTTATTCGCCTCGAATGTTCTTTGGAGCTTGAGGGGTACACCTACCACTTCCGGGAATTCTCGTATCGCAATTTCTCTTAGTGGCAATGGCGCCGCACTGCTGTGTTTCCCAGTGCACTTCGTCACACAGGAAAAAA
>RJVU01042597.1:343824-358312 GCA_003731715.1 Anabarilius grahami
TTTTTTTTTCAAAATGCAATTAATCCATCAATATAAAAGTTTTTCATATTAAAAATACACAACAAAGTTGATTCACATATATGACAGCCTCTGAACTTTGTCAATATTAATCTTTTATACAGGCATTTGACTAAAAATACATTCAGTCCTCGCTCCCAAAATGAATTCAACGAGTCACCTTGTTAATGTTATAAATTACTTGAGTGCCTCATCTTCTTAATCTCTTCACTTAAATAATTACATTTCGATGGCTTGCATCTCTTTCCCACAGCAGAAACCACCACAGGTTCATCAATGCCGTCAAAATTATTCATTTTTCTTTTTTTGTTGATCACAAAGTACAAAGTAGATAAGGAAAACTAGGAAGCCGGCTGTATTCAGAGCGCCGCCATTACTATTTACAGTGGGTGGAATGGTGCGCTGTGATTGGTTGAGTGGATATATCGCATTCTGCAGAGAAAGGAGACTGGATTTTGTCACGTTTTGGAAAGAAAGGGAGAGAACGTGACAGAATAACACGACGGATATCACATTTTGCGCAAAATTAATCAATGACTTTTCAATACTGACCAGATACAATACTGATTTTTTTTTAAAATGCAGTTTATGCAGACATATCTGTTGAGGGTGTGAATGCTATTGTCAATCAGATGTTTAAGTTAATCTCCTCAACACCGCTGAGATTGTTGAGCACGAGTTCTGCCCACTCACGGATCTTTCATTATAACGTAAACAGCTTCATTGATTATAACGGGAGTTTTCACAAGTGCAGATTTGTGTACATCTTGTAGTAATTGACAGTTTCAGTGATTTTATAATGGCATCGACCTTTACTTGCTTTTTGTATGTATGCTTTCTTGTTGTTTGTTTAACTGTATGTCAAATGATCTGTGAATTAATAATAAAAATAATAGCCCTGCAACGTTTTCTATGTAACATGTTACTTTGTTTATCATTTTATTCCACTTGGTGACTTTTTACATGTAAATTTACAGATTTTTAAATATAAAATGGTTCTAAGCTCATTATTTTATGATCTGTGCAGACAATGAATATTTTTTTATTTCATGGAGAAATTATATAACATACTGTTTCTTTGCATTTATTTTGGGTTTATTGTCAGAACTGGGCTCACAGTTCACATAGGTTGGGTACTTTGTACTGTGTGTGTGTGATGACGACCATGTTTGTACACCACCATCGAAGACAATTTTTGACTCCCGGATAAGATATAGCATACATGTTTTTGGTTTTGATGCTTTTTTGTTAACTATTTTGATGTCATTTGCTTTGTGGCATTAAACTGTTGTCAAATTGTATTTGTCTTTTTCACTTTAGACCTGATGGCGCTGAAAGAGGAGGGTCAAGAGCTAAATGAAATGGAAGAGAAAGATCATGATGAAAAACATGATTTCATGACTGGAAAAAAGTCAGCACAGATTGAAAAGACCTCACAAAAAAGAGCTAAAAAGACAGGAAATAAAAATAAATTCACCTGTCAGCAATGTGGAAGGAGTTTTGATCAGAGTGGAAACCTTAAAGTCCACATGAGACTTCACACTGGAGAGAAGCCTCACACCTGCAACCAGTGTGGAAAGAGTTTCCATCAAAAAGGAACCCTTAATGTTCACATGAGAATTCACACTGGAGAGAAGCCTCACACCTGCAACCAGTGTGGAAAAAGTTTTGCTCAAAAAGGAAAAATTAAAATCCACATGAGAATTCACACTGGAGAAAAGCCTTTCACCTGTCAACAGTGTGGAAAGTATTTCAGTGAAAAGGAAAACCTTCAAACCCACATGAGAATTCACACAGACTCTCTCACCTGCAAACAGTGTGGAAAGACTTTCGCTCAAACAGGAAACCTTAAAACCCACATGAGAATTCACAATGCACATAACTCTTTCACCTGCCAACAGTGTGGAAAGGGTTTCACTCAAAAAGGAAACCTTAAAGCCCACATGAGAATTCACACTGGAGAAAAGCCTTTCACCTGCAAACAGTGTGGAAAGAGTTTCAGTGATAAGGGAAATCTTAAAAAGCACATGAGGATTCACACTGGAGAGAAACCTTTTACGTGCAAACTCTGCGGGCAGAGCTTCTCACAGGAGCGTATCTTTAAGTATCACATGAACGCTCACACTGGAAAAAAGCCATTCGTATGTAGTCAGTGTGGAAAGAGTTTCATACATAAAGTGGAGCTTGAGACCCACATGAGAGTTCACACTGGAGAGAAGCCGTTCATATGTGGTCAGTGTAAAAAAGGTTTCAGAGGTCAAATAAACCTTAATAGGCACGTGATGAGGATGCACACAAGAGAGAACTGTTTTAAATGTCGTCAGTGCGGAAAAAGAATCAGAGGCATTAATCGTTTTAATGATCATTTAAAAACTCACTCTGGAAAGAAGTCTTTCATGTGCCAACACTGTGGAAAGTATTTTATAAATGAAGGAAAGCTTAAAACTCACTTGAGATTTCGCAATGGAAAAAGGCCTTTGGGATGTGTTAAGCGTGAGAAAAGTTTCACACATAAGAGAGACATGAAACGACATTTGCAAATGCCCTCTGGAGGAAAGAAATTGAAGTGTGATCAGTGTAAGAAAAAATTTCCTTCACCATTACACTTAAAGATACACCAGAGAAGTCACAAAGATTTCAGACCCTATTCATGTTCATTGTGTGGAAAGAGTTTCAAATGGCTCTACAATTTAAAATGGCACCAGAAAATACGTATCTGTGTTAAGTACCGTCTGCGTTCACGCCGCAGATGAATGTGGGCCAAATTGGATTTTCTGATCAATGTTTATTTGTTGTTGGTTTTTTTTTTTTTTTTTTTTTTTNGGGGGGGGTTCACATGACCTTTATATACTCACTGGCCACTTTTTTAAGTACACTCGTTACCACTTGTTAACGCAAATATCTAATCATCCAAACACATGGCAGCAATTGAATGCTTTTAGGCATGTAGACATGGTCAAGATGATCTGATGAAGTTCAAACTGAGCATCAGAATGGGGAAGAAAGATGATTTTAGTGACTTAGAACTTGGAATGGTTTTTGGTGCTAGACGGGCTGGTCTGAGTATTTCAGAAACTGCTGATCTACTGGAATTGTCATGTACAACCATCTCTAGGATTTACAGAGAATGCTCAGAGAAAGAAAATATCCAGTGAGTGACTGTTCTGTGGATGAAAAGGCCTTGTTGATGGCAGAGGAGGATGGCAAGACTGGTTTGAACTGATAGAAAAGCAACCGTAACTCTAACCACTCATTTCAACTGAGGTTTGCAGAAGAGCAACTCTGAACACACAACACGGCAAACCTTGAAGCAGATGGGCAGCGGCTCCAGAAGATCACACAGAGTGCCACTGCTGACAGCTTAGAACAAGGCTACAATTTGGATGGGTTCAACAACATTGGATGATTGGAAAAACTGCGCCTGGTCTAATGAGTCTCGATTTCTGCTGTGACATTCACATGATTGGGTCATAATTTGGTGAAAGCATGGATCCATCTTGCCTTGTATCAACGGTTCAGGCTTGTGGTGATGGTATGGGGGATAATTGCTTTGCACACTTTGGGGCACTTGGTACCAATTAAGCATTGTTTAATTGCCACAGCCTACCTGAGTATTGTGGCTCACCATGTCCATCCCTTTATGACCACGGTGAATCCATCTTCTGATCTTCTAGTGGGATGGGAGATTCACATGATGGATGTGCTGCCAACAAACCTGCCACATCTGCATGATAGTATAATGTCACTATGGACCCAAATCTCCAGCACATTGTTGAATCTATGCCACAAAGAATTACAGCAGTTCTGAAGGCAAAAAACTGGTACTAGCAAGTTGTACCTAATAAAGTGGTAGTTGAATGTATGTGACCCAGATCAGATAGTCATATGATCAGCTACAACACTCCACTCTGTTTGTCACATTTATCTTTTAGTGAGTTGCAGTAGACACCCTCTAATTTTCCTTGTATAGAGACCTTGCTCCATTTCATAAATTGATACTTTAGAACCAAAATATTAAACTTCTGTTTTGCAGTGAAATGCTGCCATGTAAATAAAGACAAACTGAATGAAAAAATTATTATTTGGCATTATTTGATTTATTTCAGTGAACGCTTACACAGGTAAACAAATGGGTAATTCTGTATCAACTCAGCCAGAGGCCCCCAGGTAAAAGATTAAAAAAAGTTTTTGTTCTATGGAAGAACTACATATAAAAAGACAACATTAAGCTATGGATGAGTAATTACTGTGTAATTCACTGTTTTATTAAAGGGGGGAGGTTATGGCATCTTTTATTTACACACAGGCAGGTGAGTCAATTCATAAATGCATTATATGCTTATTGTGATTAAAAAATGGGGGGATAAAGCACTTTCAGTGTGTTTTCTCACAAAGTTGGTGTGCCTATAACTCAAGAAGTATTAGAAGTATCTGAATATACTTTAAGATTCTGGTTCTTAATGAAGTTTCAGATATTGGTTTGGGAGGAGTCTAATCACAGTCATAGACAAGATGGCGCTCCCCTGTGTGCGACACAGAATAGCTCTCTTTACCTAGTTTTTGTTTTGTTAGTGTTGATACGGTCCTTTAATGTATGGTATGTTAGAGGTCATAAGTATTCATAAGTATACTTATATGTATATAAGTATTCACAGCCTTTGCCATGACACTCAAAATGGAGCTCAGGTGCATCCTGTTTCCACTGATCATCCTTGAGATGTTTCTACAACTTGATTGGAGTCCACCTGTGGTAAATTCATTTGATTGGACATGATTTGGAAAGGCACACATCTGTCTATATAAGGTCCCACAGTTAACAGTGCATGTCAGAGCACAAACCAAGCCATGAAGTCCAAGGAATTGTCTGTAGACCTCTGAGACAGAATTGTATCAAGGTACAGATCTGGGGAAGGGTACAGAAAAATTTCTGCAGCATTGAATGTCCCAATGAGCACAGTGGCCTCCATCATCCGTTTGGAACCACCAGGACTCTTCCTAGAGCGGGCCGCCCGGCCAAACTGAGCGATCTGGGGAGAAGGGCCTAGATGACCAAGAACCCAATGGTCACTCTGACAGGGCTCCAGCAGGCACTTTCCAGAAGAACAACATCTCTGCAGCACTCCACCAATCAGGCCTGTATGGTAGAGTGGCCAGACAGAAACCACCCCTCAGTAAAAGGCACATGACAGCATGCCTGGAGTTTGCCGAAAGGCATCTGAAGGACTCTCAGACCATGAGAAACCAAATTCTCTGGTCTGATGAAACAAAGATTGAACTCTTTGGCCTGAACAGCAAGCGACATCTCTGGAGGAAACCAGGCACCGCTCATCACCTGGCCAATACCATCCCTACAGTGAAGCATGGTGGTGGCAGCATCATGCTTTGGGGATGTTTGTCAGCTGCAAGAACTGGGAGACTAGTCAGGATCAAGGGAAAGATGAACGCAGCAATGTACAGAGACATCCTTGATGAAGTCCAGAGCACTCTGGAGCAGGTTCTCAGCCTGGGGTGAAGGTTTATCTTCCAACAGGACAACAACCCTAAGCACACAGCCAAGGCTACAGGACAACTCTGTGAATGTCCTTGAGTGGCCCAGCCAAAGCCCAGACTTGAACTCGATTGAACATCTCTGGAGAGATCTGAAAATGGCTGTGCACCGATGCTCTCCATCCAACCTGATGGAGCTTGAGAAGTCTTGCAAAGAAGAATGGGAGAAACTGCCTAAAAATTGGTGTGCCAAGCTTGTAGCCTCATACTCAAAAAGACTTGAGGCAGTAATTGGTGCCAAAGGTGCTTCAACAAAGTATTGAGCAAAGGCTGTGAATATTTTTGTTTTTTTGTTGTTTTTTATTTTTAAAATGAATCCATTTTGGAATAAGGCTGTAACATAACAAAATGTGGAAAAGGTGAAGCACTGTGAATACTTTCAGGATGCACTGTAGACTTAAAGCTCAGTACATCAAAACCAGCTCCCATTACGGTCAAACTTTTTGACTTTAAGTTGTAAACTCAAAAAATTTACAAAGTCTGTTTAACCTTCTTTGCGCACATACTCTGTGTCGATTTGACAACATAAATCAAGGGTGCCCAACCCTGATAAAACACACCTGAATCAGCTAATTAAGATCTTCAGGAGCACTTGATAATTATAGACAGGTGTGTTTAGCAGGACTGGAGCTGAACTCTGCGGGAAGGTAGAGCCTTTTCTCAATCTGCGTTCTTCTCTCTACTATTGTTCTTGTGGACTTGTGAAATGTCATCAGTCGCTGCCCAAGTACTGTTCTAATTCAAAGTTCACATCTAGCCAAGTACAGAATACTCCCGGATGTGTTCTTGATCCGCCCCTTTAATCACGGATGCATCAAGAGGTGACTTGTGCAGATTTGAGACAGCCAGGTATCCCAGAATGCATCTTGCACTAACAGAAAACCTGTGTAATTAGGGCCCGAGCACTGATGGTGTGAGGACCCTATTCGCCTTATTCGCATCGAATGTTCTTTGGAGCTTGAGGGGTACACCTACCACTTCCGGGAATTCTCGTATCGCAATTTCTCTTAGTGGCAATGGCGCCGCACTGCTGTGTTTCCCAGTGCACTTCGTCACACAGGAAAAAAATCCAACAGAGGACAAACCTTTCACCGTTTTCCAGAGGATAAGGGACTATGTCGAGAGTGGATAAAAAATATCAGAAGGGATCCTGGTCGTAATTTTAAGGTAAGTTTTCTGATGGCTGATGCTTTGAGTCAGTCTCCATAACTAGCTAGAACTGTTGACATTTACCGCCTAGTCCAAAATTAGTAGTATGTTATTTAAGTCTACCACCACAGATTCACTCGTATATAAGTATATTCTGAGTGAGCTTGTTTGTATTAGCTTCTAGTCACTAGCTAGTTAACCTAGGGAACATCAGTGTCCCTAGCTAGGAAGAGGATGCTCAGGAGTCTTGTCGAGTCTGATCAATAAAATTATTCTTGTAAAAATATTTAAACGATTACATTTTCTTTATTGGTCTAGATAAAAACACACACAAAAGTGTGCTCTGGGCATTTCCTCCCAGACGGCCTTGTAAAAACCAAGACTGGCATCAATAAGCTGAAAGAAGGTGCTGTGCCAACTGTGTTTGCATGGAGTTCGTTCAGACCAGAGAGGAGGATCATTGTTAGAACTGCAAGGCAGTATTTAGATGAGTGAATTTACCAGTTTGTAATGCATTTATTAACTGGTTAGTGACATTATTTCTCTGCTGATTATTTCCAGTAATGTTTCCACAGACCTTATTGATGGTGTGAATGTGTTGAGGTATGTAAAGGTGTAATTGGTTAATTGATATTGAGCAACACATGTATGTGCTTATAACACTATCACTGAGCCAATGATTACGCTGCTGTTGATGAACGGTGGTCTAACGTGAATTATATCAGTGTAAAGCTTAATTACAAACATCCAAATGCTATTTCATACGTTTTACAGTATATTTGACATATATGACGTTTTAATCCATAAAACATGTTTAATCCATATATCCTTTTAAAAGACCTAATGTGTCCATCAATATGTGACCAGTCACGGAAAGTAGGGACACAAGTCGGTTCTGGGGCATTTTGAGTTATTCACAGATTCTGAAAGTGTAGTCTCCAAGCTTTCCAATGAAATCTGATAATATTTGAAGAAGTTGTGGCCATTTGAAGGTAGGCACTCAAAAAAGCTCTAAAGGGAGAAAAACCCCTTTAAAGTTTCTGCAGTTCTCACCTGTTCTCACCTGCTGGGAGTGACAATAGGGCTGATTTACATCTCATTTAGATAAGCCATACCCCCTGTAAAGCTGCATGGACCGCATACTATTAATAATAAAGGATGATGTTCATTGTAAATGTCAGTAATTTATCTTTTTTTACTTTAATAAAAATGATTTAGAGATAACATGTTGCAAGACACTCCTTTAAAATCTGGCCATCATTTTTTATGTTAATATTTTAATGTTTATGTAAAGAAAAAGTACATATTGATGCTAATTTTATTTGTTATTTGCTGGTTTTCTACATAAAACTTGGTGAATTGATTTCATTGTGTAGCATTAGGACTTTTTGAACAGGATTCTGTGATAACCATGATCATTTTGGTCACTATAATCATGAAATAAAATTCTCACCTGAGAACACAAAAGAATTACATAATAATGACCTGAAATGACTTGCATAATAATGAGGCCTTTCGGTCAGGTAGGCTGTGAAAAAACCCTCTGTGATGGTGTATATCAAACATACAGAAAAAACAGCAATACTGTGAAATATTATTACAATTTAAAATAACGCTATTATATACTTTAAAATATAGCCTAATGTATTTCTGTGATGCAAAGTGTCTGAACAATTATTTTACCTCTGTGGCATTTCATATAGGCTTTTAGCTTAAAAGCATGCACATTTGGAGAAATATTGATGGATTCTCATATGTTTATGTCAATTTTCTATACAGAGGAGTAATATTTATTCAATATTTATTGTCATCACTATGAGTGCTGGATTCTGTGTTTTCAATTCATACTTGCAGCCGGAGGGCGCTCTGTACACCTTTAGTCCACAAAATCATCTAAAGAAGAACAGGAACCAGGAACTAACGGCATGTCTTCTCTAGAGGTCGCTAACCATGGCTTTAACATCCAGATAAACACTTTTCCAGATAATAAATACACGAATGAGACGATGTATGTATTTGCCTCTAAATAGCGCTGGCTCCGAGGGCGTGGCCGCATTAGCGGATAATGAGCTGAATCACGGACTTCTGACATGGCTCTCTTTTCATACAGATTACATAAACACAGAATGTTTGTTTTCGATTTGACTTACACAATTTAAAACCTGACATTTCAACGTGTCTTTAGACAAAACTCACTTCTTCTTTTTTTTACAAATATGACCTAGTAATCACTTCACATGCTCTTTGATATACCTGTGACTGATTTTGTTTTGTTTTTTATGTGTGGGAGATATGTGTATGTATAAGCTACTATATTCCGAATGAATAAAATGTCCAATTATCTAAAAAATAAAGTACAATTTTATTACACATAGAAAAAGAAGAGAAAAGAAAGAAAGTGAAGTGACATGTGGCCAAGTATGGTGACCCATACTCGGAATTTGTGCTCTGCATTTAACCCATCCAAGTGCACACACACAGTGAACACACACCCGGAGCAGTGGGCAGCCATTGCTGCGGCGCCCGGGGAGCAGTTGGGGGTACGGTGCCTTGCTCAAGGGTCTCACCTCAGTCGTGGTTTTGAGGGTGGGGAGAGCGCTGGACATTCACTCCCCTCACCGACAATCCCTGCCGGACCTGAGACTCGAACCCATGACCTTTGGGTTACAAGTCCGACTCTCTATCCATTAGGCCACGACTTCCCCCAGATGATGTCCTTCATAAATTTACAACTTAGTATACAGGAACCAGAACTGGTCAGAACATCAGAAAGAGGTCATTCAAAAATATTGATAGGCACACTGGTCTATGTTTGTAAAGGTAACTTTGTACATAGTTATTGGTTTGGAGGAATACAGTCAAATGGCCTGCTTGTAATACTGTAAGTATTGAAAAAGAACTGGAACAGTTCAGAACATTAGAAAACAGGCTATTCAAAATATTGATAGGCACACTGGTCTAGGTTTGTAAAGGTAACTTTGTACATAAAAAATTGGTATGGGGAATACAAATGGCCTGCTTGTATATTGTAAGTATGGAAAAATTTAAAAACATTAACAAAAGAGAACTACATACATAAACAGATTATCAGTGATGTATTACATGATGTGGGTGAAAAAGAATGTGTCCAATTTACATTTCATGTTCTTCCACTCCTTTGGTTCGAAGTGCACCCACTCCAAGTGATGGTCATCTTTGCATTTCACAAAAAAAGTCACACCACTTCAACCCAGTGATGCCCATCTGCCCCATCACTTGAAAATAGTACTCATGTGTGGTCTTGAGGCTAAGACTACCATCAGCGTTGCAGCACAAGTACTTGCAATCCCTCACGCTGTCTTTGTTGGGGCACTTGATCTCGAGGAGCCCGTGCGTTGGTGAGGCACTGGGGTCAATCACCTTTCGGTCAGGTGAGGCACCTAGGTGTGGAGCGTGGTGGTTGATGACAAAACCACAGGGGAAGATCTCAAAACCGTTGAGGTCTTAATAGTCAGCCGCAGCAACAGGCTCCAGCTCCAGGCCTTTTTTTTTCAGTTTGTCAGCTAAAACATTGAAGTCTGCCACCCTTGAACAACTCCTCTTGAAGGAAGAGGAGGTAAGACAGTTGGTTCAGACTTTATGCCAGGTCTTACTATGGCTCTGTCCCCTAGTGTCGATCTCCAGCTGTATTGCAACAGCCTGAGTGACCGCCAGGCCACCATAGAAGCACGCCTCAGTTTCATCCAGAACTGTGCTGAATGAGCATGGCTGTGATGGTAGAGGAAACGGGATAATCACCAGCCCTGGTAGACTGCTGTGTGGTTGGTAAGCACAGATCCCTTAGGAAGGTCTCCAAAGTCGGTGGAGACAAAAGCAGCAGGCTGCTTTCTGTTCTCCTCCAGCAGCTTGAACATCTGACTCTTGCTCTGTATTGCACTCAGGTTTCGGTGTAGGCTCTCTGCAAAGGCGTTTGATGGAAGCGGCAGTGACACAGGACAGCCCAGGTGAAAAAAGTACACTTCTATAATGTACTTAAAGTGCTCTGTTTTCACGCACTCATAATAAAATTATCTTAAGAAGTACTAAAGTGTACTCAACTGTGCTATTTTAAGACAGCATGAAATATGAACTAAAATATGCTTTTAATATACTATCTCTGTCTTTAAAATGTATATTTAGCTACCACTTGTAGTACACTATGGGTTCAAAAGTACTATAAGTAGTATCTAAATACATTTTCTAAATACAGAGATAGTATATTAAAAGCATATTTTAGTTCATATTTCATGCTGTCTCAAAATAGCACAGTTGAGTACACTTAGATGTTCTTAAGATGATCTTAAGAAGTACTAAAGAAGAATTTTAGCATATTAAGTACAAAGTTAGTGCGCGGAAATAGAGAACTTTAAGTATATTATAGAAATGTACTTTTTTTCACCTGGGTATTTTACAAATCTATTAGCATGAACAATGACACCAGTTAAAGTAAACAAGACACTTTTACAAGACAATTATTTTGGTGAAATGATTTAGCCTTAGAAAGTCAGCAGAAGGGTAAATGTTTAAAATTAATCTCTTTTGCTTCAGGTTTCTGGGAATTCAAATGTAAAATCATGGTAAGTGAGGCTTTTCACCTTTTGTCTTTAATGGCTCTTGCTGATTCTGCCTCATTACTTTAATTGGTGTCATTGTTCATGCTAATCTATAGCTGAGTTAAGTGTGAATGCAATGGATGAAGGTGTGAGTCCTGATGTTTATGATAATGAGTGCTATAGTTGTGCTGATTGGATTAGAGCTGGTGAAAGGTCCTATAACTGCTTACATCCTTTACATTCTTTGTTTGCTTTATGTTCACCTGTAAGGACGGCCCCCTGAAATCTGTATAAAACCTCGATGTTTCACTGCTTTAGTCACACTTGATGACTGCAGCACTACTGGTGAAGCAACGGAGATCCACGTGACACTATTGTAAAGATGGCATTTATTAAAGAGGAGAGTAAAGGCATCAAGCTTGAAGAAACATTCAGAGTGAAACATGAAGACGTGAAGGTTGAAGAAACATTCAGAGTGAGACATGAAGACGTGAAGGTTGAAGAAACATTCAGAGTGAAACATGAAGACGTGAAGACCGAAGAAACATTCAGAGTGAAACATGAAGACGTGAAGGTTGAAGAAACATTCAGAGTGAAACATGAAGACGTGAAGGTTGAAGAAACTGAGGAACAAACAGGTTGGTTTCATTCTCAAAGCTGAACTTAGTCATTTGATCCTGATTAAAATGTCCAGCTCTACATAAACTTTTTAACTTACTTTAACTTTATAATAATCAACATAATCGATGGTTTAATCACTCAATGGATCTTTTGTAACAGTTGTATTTTATTCTCTTTTTAGAAAAAAGCACAATGACAACTACAATCAACAGAAGAACATACATCATACCAAAGGGTAAGTGTCTAATACATGCAATATTAATAAACATATAATATAATCTTAATTCATACTGAACACAGTAAAAACAAGCATTTCTTCTCTCACACAGGTCTACAGGTCTGCTTCCTCACAGACTCAATGTGTCGGGATATTGAGGATTACTTCCCAAATGCTCAATGCTGGGTTCATCCAGACACAACTCTCGTGAGATCCGTTCAGCAACACATAAAGCTCTTTGAGAAAGTACACAACTACACGATAGTGATTCTCCACATAGGAACAAACGACATCACAAGTGGAGCATCTGCATCGACTGTCGTCCAGCGAATGAAAACTCTCATATCAAGAATCTCTCTGGTCAATCCACACATTCTGTTTTTCGCAATCAGCGCTATTTTACCACGATTGAACGATGACTCCATGATGAAAACTACAATCAAAGAATGCAACAGCTTGCTTCAACACTGGACTTCACAAACAAGAAATATTCTGTTTCTAAACACTACAAAAGCATTTCTCAAAAGTGGAAAAATAGTCCAAACCCTTTACAAAGATGATGGACTTCACCTCAATCAAGAAGGAAAACTCAAGCTTTTTTCATACTTTCAGCGTTTCCTCTGGCATTTTTGCCAGTTACCACGTGCAAAACATATCAAACATCTCTCATGAAAATCTTTCAACACAAACTTGACTTGGTTAATAGATTTGTGGAGCAATAAAATACATTTCACTTAAAGCCTCACATGTTCTTATTGTATTGTTTCCTGAAAAAAGTCAGTTTGAAATCAAGCTAACTTGAGCCGTTGCAACAAAATGACCCCATTGTGAAAACACCCCATTGTTTTTCTTGGAGTAGACGGGTTTTGATGAGCTTTTAGGCTGGAAATCGTTGACCCAATTTGGCAACCAGGGGCGGACTTAGTGATTTAACATTTAAATAAAGATTAAATACCAATTTATGGGATGAGAAGAGCCTCTCCACATCAACAGTCTGGACTAAACCTAAACTAAATGATAGAGATTGGTAAATGTCCCTGACAACACAGGTTTTTCTGCCTGCTTTATCTGCCGAGCCGTCAAACTCACATGACACTTACGCTCCGAGCCCTGTTTGCCCTTTCAGGGCTTTGAGGATGTATTTGGTCCATTCGGCTGTCTACGGTGGCTGTCCTAAGGGACACGCAGTTTCTAAGCATAGACTTTCTCACTGGATTGTGGACGCTATCGCTTTGGCATATACGAGCCTGGGAAAACATTGCCCCCTTCACATCAAAGCTCATTCACGATGGCTATTGCCTCTTCTTGGGCCTGGTCTAGAGGTAATATGTCTATTCAGAATAGAGAAATTGCATATGCCGCCATGCTTGTTGCTTGATCAGCTATGCAGTCGTTAATCTAACTGCCGTTCACCTATAAAATTTCAGGAAATTCGAAGAAGGGAAAAGTTCCCACAGTGTAGCTGGCTACGCAATATCTCATTCCCGCCTCTCAGTAAACTGAGGTTATGATAGTAACAGGAGATGTTCTACATGTTGAATTGGCCCAAAAAACCCCAATGTTGTCCGACCAAACCCAACTGTGCAGAACACACTGGGAAAAGTTAGTCAGCCAATGCTTAAAAATGGTCCAACGTTGCCCGACAGCTGATCGTCGACTTGGTGTGTCCCGGGCTTTGGACAAGCTGGTGAAAAACACACTCAGAAGCCTATGCACAAGAGAGGATTGCTGATCTCCTCCTCCTGGCTATTGAGAAAGACATTCCTGTAAACCACAGTGAAGTCCAGAAACTTTTCATCTTCAAACGAGGGCTCTATGCTTAGTTTAAAGCAGTAAGCAATGATAGCTTAGGCTTGTTTTAATAAAATTCATACTTGTCAATTAGCATTTGTTAATCTTGTTCATCTTAAATCTGCAATCTTATTTTACTTAAAACAAGTCCAGTCCACTTGCACATCAATCTACAATCATCACATTTGACTGAAAGAGCACATGACATACTGTACACTCTTAAATCATCTATGTCCTATTTCAGTGGTTCTCAAACCTGTCCCCCCACCACTGCACATTTTGCATGTCTCCCTCATCTAACACACCTGATTCAGCTCTTGCAGTCTCTACTAATTAGCTGATGACTTGAATCAGGTGTGTTAGATGAGGGTGTCATGCAAAATGTGCAGTGGTGGGGGGTCCCCAGGACAGGTTTGAGAACCACTGTCCTTTTTAAGTCAACTTGACTACAACCCAACAATTTCGACAAGAGAAGAAGAAGACCTTCCTATCTCTAAGATATTGAAAATAAACACTGTCTACTGGAGAAATACTAAACCTGTTTTCTCATCCACTAAGTTACATGTATGTTGAA
>RJVU01042598.1:12202-24287 GCA_003731715.1 Anabarilius grahami
AAAACCCCCCCCCCCCCTCCCCCTCCACACACACACATACACATACACTTACATATAAATACAAAAAAATACCATAGATTTGGAAGACACATTTATTTTCACAATTCTAAACTTGTGTAACCATAACTGACTGTGTTTTTCAGCTACCTAATATTTACAGCCATATTTACATTGTAACTAACATAACACATGGCAATAGAAAGCCAACAACTGCTGTATTCTTTTAATATGAACCCTTAAAGTGTTGGCTTGGCATATATCAATGTGTCTGTGTGTGTTTGTGTGTTTTAGAAAGAGAGTGAGTGTGTATGTGTGTGTGTGTGTGTGTGTGTATTAGGCCATTTGTGGGTGTATGTGGAGAGACATACAGTAGGCCTAGAGAGAGTGTGAACTGATGACTTGCAACCAACCTATTCTGTGTGTGTATGCCTCTGTGAAAGGTATGTTTTAATAAAGGCAAAGTGTGTGAGATTGTAAAATTTGTACAGTATATGCATGTGTCTGTAGTTGTGTGTCTATGTGTGTGAGAATAAGAGAGAGAATAATCTGGCCTCTTGTCTTGTGGTGGAGATCAATCCATCCATCCAGTGTTCACATCTTTAACTGTAATGACATAATGAATAGAAAAAAAACAATATATCAGTATTCCTCCCCTTTCCTCCTATTAATACAGCACCAACTGTAGTACATGCAACACATGTCATAATAGTTATTTCATATTGTTAGATTACACTAAGTCTCACCTCTTGTCAAAGCAAGTAACAATTCTCCTGTGGCCAGAAGCATCCCATCTCTGGAGCACTCGATGGGGGTCAATTTCAATGTTCTGGTGGACATGCATGAGAGCTAGACTAGATAGCCTCTCATCACCCATGGTAGAGCGAAGCCATGTTTTGAGTCGACGTAATGCAGAAAAAGACCTTTCACATGAGCAAGTGGTGACTGGCAATGTCAAGAAAAGCAAAAGCATGCACTTAACATTTGGGTAAAACTCCAAAATTCCATTCTGCAATGTTTCCATTGCAGTAGCAGGGAGAGGCCCAGTGTGATTCTGGAATTGATGCTTCCATCTGTGTATTTCCTGCTCTGCAGTGTCAGGATAAGGCAAGTCCTCTTTATACCATGCCAACAGACGGTTCTCTCTTTCCTCACTGAGCTGTGGCAAAGCCTCTGGCACTAAGTAGGCTGCAAGCAGGGCTGGTTCAGTGGACTCTGCAAGCCGGGTTCTCAATTCGTTTGTAACATGATCGATGAAGGGAATGAATAAATTCAACCTGTAATGCTCTGCAATTGATTGGGCAGGTACATTGCCCCTGTGTTGCTGTTTCACCACTATTCTTTTCTTCACAGGTGTAACATCAATGGCGTTTGCCAGCTGCACTGCTTGTTGATATATTTTGCAGAATCTTTCCTCATCATTGCGAAGGCTCTCAATGACTTCTGCCACTTGTCTTCCTTCTTTGTAGGCACTTGAACTTTGTCTACATTTGGTGACTGCAGTTTAAGGGTCAGTGGCCATATATATCCCAGAACATTTTGGGTTACAACTGATGTGATGATCGTGTCAAAGGATTCAATTGAGTTGCGCAACCTGCTGGCTTTTTCAGAGTTACGGGTGCAGTCACTTTCAATTTCTTGCAGTGCACTGTGAGTTGGCTCAAGCTTGGATATAAAGGCACTCACTGTTTTTATCCTGGACCCCCATCTAGTATCAGACATCAGTGGGATTCCTCTGGGTCCATCATCACTTCCCTGTTCTTGCAAAATGTCTTGCAGCTTGTGTTTCCTAGTGCCTGCTGAGAAAAACACAGCCACCTTCTCAATTAAGGTCATAGTGTTCCTCACTATTGGGACATCTGTACATCCATGGACCACAACGAGATTCAAGGCATGACTACGGCAATGAGTATAAAGGGCTCGTGGTTGAACCTCTTGGATTCTCTTCTGAACTCCACTCAGCCTTCCACTCATGTTGCTGGCACCATCATACCCTTGGCCACGCAGTAAAGAGACATGAAGCCCCCATTTGGATAACTGTTCAATGATGGCTTTTGTGATGGATTCAGAATCCTGCTTAAGAAGTGGACAGAATCCAAGAAAATCCTCATGTATCTCAAAATTATCAGATTCAGATACATAACGAATGCAGATTGACAACTGCTCCGTGCCACTAATATCAGCTGTCTCATCAGCCAATACAGAGAAGTACTTTGATTTCTGAATTCTTCGAACAATAAAATCTCTGATTTCATCACCACAACAGGAAATCATCTCATTCTGAAAAATTGGTGACAAGTACTTTGCATTGCCAGGTGCAGTCTCCAGGTGTTGGCTCAGTACATCATCAAAATGAGATTTCCATTGAATGAAGTGAATGAAATTGCCATCTTCACTGTCCCCTTTCCAGTTGCCACGGAATGCAACATTTCTTTGCCCAAGATTGATAACAACATCGAGTATTGACAACAAAGTCTTACGATTTTTCTCAACTTTGTCAGAATATGTCTTGCTGATCACTGACTGTATGTTTTCCATTTGTCCTTTTGTTACAGAGAGGAAATTTTCTGCTAGAGTCGAAGCTGTCATATGTCCTGGTGTCTTTTCGTGGTTCGAGATTATTCCCCGTTTTTCACCGACAGCATTTTTCCAGTCCCTGAATCCTTCTGTTTGGAATGTCATGTTTGTCCCCTTCTGTTTATTGAACAATATGCACACACAGCAATATGCAGCATTCTCAGATGGGGAGTACCGAAGCCAAGGGTATTTTTTTTCCCAGTCTCCATTGTATCTCAGAAGCCTTGTCCCAAACTGACTTTGAGGATATTTATACTGGTGGTCCCTAGTCCATCTACATTGAAGAATGCTTTTTTTTTCCTCATCTGAGTAGTTACTTTTGCCTTTGTACATAGCTGGATCACAGACGGAGGAACATGCACTCGGAGTCGGACCATCTGACTGTGTTGCACCTGTTATTTCCCTCTCCTCTTGTCTTGACTCTCTCTCTGCCTGATTATCTCTCTCTCCTGTCTCATCTGTTGAACATTAAGACAACAAGTCTTAATAACAGATGCATTATTTAATTCATAAATTCACAATAATTTAGCCTATATGTGAGGGCCATGCCTAAGAGAACCTCACAGTAATTGACTAGCCTGTACTAACAAAACTCCTAAGAACTGATTGAAACAAAAAAGAATTTAAGCTAAATGAATGAAAAAATGAATGGTAGCCTAATTGCAATAGCCTACTGCTGTTATCCCTTGATTGACAACATGCTAAAATATGTAAGCTATTGAGAGGGACACTTTTTACATTATTCATTACTAATGAATAATGTGAAAAGTGTCCCTCTCAATAGCTTACTTATTTTTGCATGTTGCCATTTTTGCATGAATCATTAGCCTATGGTTATGGTTATTTTTATGATTAGGCTATCGGCTGTTATCACAATATTTGTAAAAAGGCCTATTGATTATTGAATGATATGTTTTTGAACTGCCAGTAGTCTATCTCATAGATGGATAAGGTAAGTGATTCTGNTAAAATATATGAAAGTTTAATTTTTATCATTACATTATGGAAAATAATGAACTTTATCACAATATGCTAATTTTTTGAGAAGGACCTGTACATATTAAGACTACAAGCCAAGACTACCAATTGAGCTTATTCGCTGTAATTTACAATTATTTCCCCACCGAAGTTGTGTTTATTCAGAGGAAGTGTGCAGAAAGCAGTGGGAGAGTCTGGGACACATAAAGGAGCGGGAGAGCCCCTCTCATGACGTGAATTCGCGTCTGTTGTGAAGGGATTTTCACGCGCGAATGAAGCGAGTAAACTCAAAATGTTCAAGCGTCCAACTACGCGCGAATAGCGCGATTTATTCGCGCAAGTCGCGTCCGGTGTGAACACAGCAGAAGGGTTTAGAAAAGGCTAACTTACCTGACAAAGCTCCCCAACTAAACAAACAGGAAAAAACAAGATTGCGCAAATAAAAAGTGGTGTTCCCCCGACCTATGGCTTCAGAAATAACAAATAATTAAAGAAACAACCCTCATTGTCAAGTCAAATTGAAGAAAATATAAATTAATTACAAATTGAATATAAACAAATAAATAACATGAAAAAATATAGATTAAAAAAAATTAAAAAAAACTATAGTAGTCTCAGCCAATCGGAGCGAGGGGCGTAAAAGAGGAAACGGAAAAAAAATCCAGTGCTGTGATGAGACCCGGCTGGCGAGCTCTGCTGAAACTTCCGAGCTGAATACGATAACAGAAAAGTGCACAGACATTTAACATCGTCAAATCCCGGAGTGGAAGCCGGTGAGTACTCTAATAATTCACTTTGCATCTGTAAATGAAGCAGAATGATGCTGGTGTAGCGGCAGAGGCCGATTCAGTTAATGACTCAGCAACTCTTGTCTGTGCTCGGCACGGAAAGTTTCGTGACCTACTTTAACTGTTCAATATGTGACTGTTTAAAGATAAATGTTGTTCTATGTTGTAAATGTTAATGTTATTAAGTTACTAGTGTATTGATTTGTATATCCGTGTTTGTATTTCGACTTAATTAACATCCCATTGTCAATTTCTCCCGTGATTATTTCCTCAGTTCACATGTGATTATATCGCTAACATAATGTGATAAATCTAATTTCACATGAACATATTCTAATTGTTAATTTTCTGGAATGTGTATGGTGCAGATTATACTAAGTTTATTAAGATTGTTAAAATCTAGAGTGCTTTATGTTAAAAAAAATATATATACAAAGAACTCAATGGATAAAACGGATGTTTAATAAGCTTTATTTACAATTCATTTACATTTTCTGTATTTTTGTTTCTGTTAATGGTTTTTCACCTTCTGTTGGCATATTTGATGCTTTTTAATAAAAAATAAGAGTGGAACCCAGTTAAGGCCTCCGTTGATGACGATACCCTCCTTTTCAAGCGGGGAAATTGTGTACATAAAATAAGTTTTAACACTCATAATCACAAAGTGTAGAACGAAATCGATAGGAAGAACTATGAATTCTCACTGAGTACAGTTTGGTAAGGGATCTCCACAACACGATTAGGAGAAAGCAATTCTTACACAATTTAACAACAACAGTATCGGTCACACAGTTACACTTAAAAGTAGTCTGGGGCAGGAGACAGAGGACAGAACACGTGTGGAACTTCAGGATGCGGACTATACACAAATCCGCCGCGAACTCTATGGGCGCCGCCATCTTGCCTGCCGCCATTACTGCGTGCCTGCGAAGTGTGATGAGTGTGACGGTGTTAATGACATTTCAATGAAAGCACATCCTGCTCATTAAAGGAAATGTCTGGTGGAAGGGAACATTGGGTAGATGATGTCAGGCAGTGGCCAAAACTTACCAATAAAGGTAATTTATTGACAACCAGGGCCGTAGCCAGGATTTTTAAAATACCGAGGTCATTTTTTCAAATTCCAAGTGTTTTAGAAAGAGAGTGAGTGTGTGTGTGTGTGTGTGTGTGTGTGTGTGTGTATTAGGCCATTTGTGGGTGTATGTGGAGAGACATACAGTAGGCCTAGAGAGAGTGTGAACTGATGACTTGCAACCAACCTATTCTGTGTGTGTATGCCTCTGTGAAAGGTATGTTTTAATAAAGGCAAAGTGTGTGAGATTGTAAAATTTGTACAGTATATGCATGTGTCTGTAGTTGTGTGTCTATGTGTGTGAGAATAAGAGAGAGAATAATCTGGCCTCTTGTNCCTAGGTAACGTGTCACGTGCCACTGCCTGCAAAGACAGATAGAGGCGGAGATTTCACTTGAGATTAGACGAAGAATGTGAATTTAATTGGGAGAAAATACAGACGACATATGGATTCGGACACGGACCGGGTTCTGTGTTTGGCATTGATCATCACTGCTGGATTTCAGCTTTGACTAATTTGAAATTTAGGGGGAAAATACCGAGGACATGACCTCGGTGTCCTCAATGGTAGATACGGCCATGTTGACAACATAATGTAAAAATGTAATGTAATTAAGAAGTGTATTAATTGATGACAACAATAAAACCGAACGCTGTCATTACTATCTGTGTTGCTAATATGTTCACAAGCTTCACAAGTTTCAAATAATCATTAGGCCATCCTTAAAAATATTCTTGTTTGCCATAACCTGACCGACCCTGTCAATTTAAATTGAATTCTAATTAAATTCTAATTAGGACCGACCCAATGAATAATTTTTTCCCCTTTTAGTCCGACCTATTTGCCGATTGTAATTGCGTTAAGACCCACGGATTTTTTTTTACTCTTCAAACAGCTAATACAAATGCAATAAAATGTGAGACACGCAATTGACGCTTTTCTCACGCACACATCCATTTTCTCACGCACAGAAAAATCGCGAAGAAAAGAGGACACAGAGACCGACAGACTAGACAGAGCAGGTTACTTATGATTGACAATCTGAGAGCTGAGATTTTTTTTCTATTTTATTACGAAATTCAAACAATAAATACCGTTTTGGTGCTTGTAAATGTGACATGCTAGAAATACAGATTAAAAAATATTACATCATCAAAGAAAGTATAATGTTATGTTCTTGTAAACATGTTTTTCAAAATGGATTTATGTATTCACACTTACCTTCGTCTGAGGTAAATCTCTCAGAAATGACCGAACGCTGTCAGCTAGCAGCCCCTCACACAGAACCTGTTTTGGCTGATATGTGTACTGCATTACATCTTTATTATATTTTTACTTATGTCATTAAATAAAGTTGTTATTATAATAAAAAATGCATTATATTTAAATTATTTTTAAATAATACTGCCAGCTGATAGGGCTCTGTATGTTTACAGCATTAAGTTAGGCGAGTTGTTTTTTTCTTGAGAAACATTAATGCCTACCTTGTGAAGCCTACCTAATATTTATCCAAATGAGTCAATATTAAATCAAATCATAATAATAATTTAATTAAAATAAAAAAGTGTAGCTTATCAGAAATTGTAGCCTACCATGTAAACATTGTAACATGTCACTAAACCTAATAAAATTCAGCTTAGTTACTAAAATGTTTTGACAATCACAATACACTTCTTGTGATGCAATAAAAAAAATTTTTTACATTTTTTATGACCTACCGACCATTTTTTATTTTTTTGGCTGTTACGGCAAACCAAAATATTTTTAAGGATGGCCTTAGCCACGACCAGTTGTAGCAATAAAATACATGTTCTTACAGGTATTCAAGATTATTTTATTAATCATCTGGCATGCGATGAGCTTCAGGACCTGAACTACAGGGCATTGATTGAAGGTCAGAATTACATGAGCTCCGGATGGATTGGCCAGATACTGCATACCATCGCAGATGAGCTCATCACATTAAAAGGTGTCGTGAGGTTTTCACAGGCAGTGAACACGTACCATAATGTGTCAGTAACAATACAGAGAGAAAACTGCAAAATTCTCGAAGTAGTGTGTGACTGCATGGCCGGCCGAGGGAAGTGTTGTAGCCATACAGCAGGGCTACTGTACAAAATTAAAGATGCGACAACAAGAGGGTTCACAGGCTTGGCCTGCACAGACACGGCATGTGCCTGGAACAGCTCCACTTGTGACAATGTAGTGCCAGAGACAGTGGAAAATATGCAAACGCAGCGCAGTGGCCCCAGAAAATCCATGAGTGTAATTTCTAATGCATTTCTGACAGATGAAGATGTTATTGCACATTTTTCAGCACCAGACATGGTTGGCTTATCTATGGTTCCTGGAACTATCTTGCATCATGTGTTGACTGCTCAACCACACACTGCACACACTGAAACAGGTCCACCCAAAGAGCACACAATGTGTGCAGATCAAAAATGCACACTTTGCAACACAACATTTAAAAAGTATAATGTGGGGAACAGGACAGGCAGAGATTAGAAACGGAGACCAAGGGCCAGAATAGTCAGCTGTGGCTGGACCAGAGAAAAATTAGAATAACCAGTAGTGAGGCATCTGAGGTACCAAAAAAGACAGACCCAACAAACTGGGTAGAAAGAAAACTTAACACAAGGTTTTCTGGAAATGAGGCTACTAGGTACGGTCAACAAGCTGAGCCTTTGGCTAGACAATGTTTCGAGCAGACGACAGGGCTTAAAAAAAATTGTAAATTTATGGTGTGGACCCCAAATGAACGTGATTATAGATGTACCCTACAACGAAGAGTGGACAATGAACAAAATCTGCCACCTGAAGAGAGTGTACTTTCAGCATCTGCTACCAGCAGTAGCAACAAGAATTGCACACGGGGTCATGACAATTTGTGGGCTCGAGTAGCTATTACACTTTAATGTGCTTTCCCATGACAACTTAGCGGTAATACAGAGATCAAGAGTTCGACATTTGTTCACTGTTTACAACTGTACATTTTAACTATCTGCATTGCATTTTTATGGCAACTTTATGCACGTTCGACATTTGTTTACATTTTAAACCTGTACATTTTAACTATTTGATTTGCTGTCTGAAACTGTTGGTTGCTTTGTTAGATTTTCTGTTGAAATACAATTAATATTTACATAAATGTACCTTAATAAATACATTAATATTTGGTATACTGTGACCTTAAGCCAAAGGACATAATCTATACAATATTAACCATATCACAATCACACTTTCCCATGACAACTTAGCCCATGACAGACACACACACACACAGACAGACAGACACACACTTCAGGTGTTTCTTATTCATTCAGTAATGTTACGGATTAACTGAGGTTGCAAATTACATAACCCTGCACAAATACTTACAATCTCATCAACACTTTGCAACCTACCAGACATAACATTACACAAAATCTTAAAACCCTTCAGCCTTCGAATTGCTCGCTCAATGTGAATTCTGACATTAGCTAGGCGACGTGTGGCTGTCACCTCATGTTCAGACAGCTCCTTACGTCCACGTGTGAATGCAGGAAGAGCTAGACTCACTCCTGGAGGCAATATATCCATGATGGTGAATCCGCGATCTGCTAAAATCTCATCACCAGGGATCAGGTGATGAACAAAACCACTGTTCTTTGTGATGAAATTATCACTGGCCCTTCCACCAAAAAGCTTTGATACAAACATGACATAGCCATTGGGGGCTATACAGTATAGCAGTTTGTATGTGTTATGATGTTTGTAATTGCTGTAAGTTTGTGATCTTTTTCTTAAGTTCTTTGGCCTTTGTACAAAGACCTCTGTACAGTCAATGATGCATGTGGCTTTAGGATAGTTTTTGTGAAATGTCTTGGGCCTGATTCTGTTCAGTGTATCCCTGGGCAACCAAGCAATCACCTTTTCCCTCATGAATCTGGCAAGGATTGGTCTCCAAAATGTAAATATTTCAAATGCCGTGCTTCTACTCACCCCAAATCGTTTACCCAAGTCAGTAAACAATAGCCCTAAACGGAGTCTCATTAAAACAAGCAAAAAATTTTCATGGAGGGTCAATTTGGTATTCAGTCGTTGTGAGAAAAAAGTCGACAAGACTTGCAAAAGTTGCCAGAAACTGTCAGCACATAAACCTGTATAAAATATAAAGTCTTTGTTATTTAAATTATGTGCTGATACTGACGGTGTTGGATCTGTTTGAGTCCCACAGTCCTTCATCTGCTTGTTACCGCAGTTGAAACTGTAGTTGTGCTCTGTGATCTGGCCACTGGGTTCCGACATCACACGTCTGCAGAGGCACATTCTCCAAATTCCCGACATCCACATCTGTTTCCATAGCTTCAGGTTCTGTAGTTGAGTTCTGGTGTAATGGCTGAAGACATCTTCTTTTGGGGGGAGGTCTAGCTGGTGTTACCTAAAGGGAAAAAAGAAGAGAGGTGTATTAGTTAAACATGACAATCAAGCATATTTAAATGAACGAAATGTGATGCAATAATATGGCTATCCAAGTGACCTACTTGCATGACATTCATAACCCATGAACAACACAGGATAGGGGTTTTCTCTTGTAGGTTGTCCGTCAGGAAAATGTATCCGACACACCTTAGAGTGGTAATGAAGATGAATACATAATGAGTGATGCATTGGTGGTAAAAGTACTTCTCAAACAAGTGTGAACAAGACAGCACTTTAAATAGCACTCTGCACTTTCTCTTCCTATTTATGATGCGTGAAAGGGGGTGTATAGGATTGTTCTTCTTTTTGTGGGGTGAGGGCCAAAACTGTTGTTTATCCTGTCCTGTCCATCTTATTTGTTTTGTCTAATCTTTTGTGATAAGTCTCCTGTTGTATCAGATGTACTATATGGCACATATTAGGTTTCTGCAAGGACGAACATCTATCTATTTATTATATTTATAGTTGACATAGTAGTTTAATTTTCTTTTTATCCAAAGCAAACAACGAGGACTAACAGTTAAGCTGATGCAAAGAGAAGAACTTCAGTTTACCAAGCAGTAACGTAAGAGCTTGAGAAAGTTCCAGTTACACAGCAACAAGATACTGCTAGCAAACTTAGCACTGTTTCACTGTATGTTACATCCACTGCATGCAATATGTGGCATTAACAGAATGAACAGTCAGAGCCAAACTTACCACAGTATTCTTGTTTGGCTTGAAGCCATCTCGGTTTATATGTTTCATCCACTTTTGACGCACATCTTGGTCCTCCGCTCGACCAGGAACTCTGTGCAATCCGTATGGCCAGTCAATGTGCAACAAAGGTTCGTGGATTACACAAACGGTTTTATTCCAGGCCTGTAGTTTTGTGCTGTTGTTAAAACAACCAACCACACAACACGCTCTTCCCGGCATCACTGGACAGCATACGCACTAAAAAACCTAACTTATATAGCTAAAATCTGCTACAGCCGCCTACGCGGACCAACACGCTACTTCTGCTACTTCCTTAGCAGCAAGGCACGCAGTAATGGCGGCGCTGCTTTACTTCCGTGTTTCGCCGTATTTGTGTATAGAGGGTATGCATCGACGTCACTTTCCCGCCGAAAGCGCACTCCCTCAGCTGGACTGAGTGGCAAAAGAACCTGCTGCATGACTGGATTTAACAGAGGAAACTGCGAAAACGCGAATAAAACAAACAAATTAAACTAAAGGTTGGAATTGAATGTGCTCCTTACAACTTGTCAAATAAACCTAATCCATGGATATTGACATGCAGCCAGGAGTCGTGTTTCCTGACATTTATATGTGCCTGATTTGACGGCGGGGAAATCCATAAAGCAAATCTGCCTGTGAATATTTTATATAACTACAATATAGGTGGGCTTAAATCCGTGTAATCACTTATATCAATGTTATATCGTCATATTGTCCAGCCCTAAAACATATATAGTTTTATAGTATAGTTTTTGTCAGTGTTGTTTATTTAAAAACACCCAATTATGCAGAATATAAGTTTAAATAAGGTTTAAATCCACGTAATCACTTATATCAATGTTATATCGTCATATTGTCCAGCCCTAAAACTTCTATAGTTTTTGTCAGTGTTTATTTAAAAACACCAAATTATGCAGAATATAAGATAATAAATATTTAATCAGTTGTCAACACTATAACATTACAATATATACGGTATGATTTTACCTCAAAATCCAACAATTTGACACAAAATGATAACTGCAAATCCATGTTTCTCTGCTGGAGTCCAGCTGTTTCTGTGAATTGCAGTGATCCATTTGCTTTTTTTTCTCTGTAGCTTTCTGCAGTTTTTAAATATATACCTCAGGTTTTGTGTCAAAGCTATTTGGTCAGTCAATCACAAAGCTCTTTCCCGTTTTGGATGTGTTTTGTGTGTTTTCGCGGCATTCACGCTGAAAACCAATGTCGCCGCTCAGTCTTTGTGCCACTCAGTGGGCGTAACCGCAGTCGTAACGGTCGACAATGACGTCACGTGCATACCCTCTATACGGCTCAACACCACCGTCCTTATTTCCAGCATTTAAGTGCTCCTGCTCTTCCACCTAATTCGCTGCAGCTGATCTCAATCAGGCGGCGCTGCCAGAGGGAGAGAGTGAGCGAGAGAAAGAGAGAGACCATACACAACACACAATACCATGTACATCACAGTGTAGTGATTTTGGATTA
>RJVU01042598.1:24770-136386 GCA_003731715.1 Anabarilius grahami
CTTGGATTGCCTTCTTTCACCTGTACAGTATAGTTAGAATTAAGAATATTCTCTCTCAGAGTGGTGCTGAGAAACTGGTCCATTGTACTTACAGGCATTTGGTGTATGAACGCTGTCCGGGACTCTTCAATGGAGTGCCGGATAGTCTTCTTCCCAACCCTGTAGACGGTCTGTGGCACCATTGTGGGTAGCAGTTTTAGCGCTAGTTCCCCTTTGGCATCTGTAGGTTAACAATATTCTAGGTATCAGTATGTGTGTGGAAAATAAAATGACTGTATAGAAATATGTAAATGAACAGATATTTGTGTCTCAACATACAGACAAATGTGACCAAAAGGAAAGGAATCACAGGACCCAGTTTTAACTTACCCAGTGTCATGTCCTCAACAGAAAGTGAAGGGAGTTTATTGTCCTGCTTGGCCAAGAACAGGACCTTTTCAGCATATTCAGGGATCCAGGTCTCAAATAATTTAGGTGCAGCCTCACCATGCAGCACCTGAAAGTCCTGCGCTATCTAAAAAAACATAGGAAACAATGGAAAAAATGTGATCTCGGCTCCTTTGATACAAAATGTAAATAAGATATTGCTACTACATGTTCCAGTGGAACCATACCATGCCCGGACTGGTGAGATGAGGGTACTCTGTGAGGATTTCCAGTATGTCCTTGGAGCTATTACCCCGGATCCAGTTGGCTCTGCATAACACTGTGTCCTTCATGTAGGACTGCACTTGGGTGAAAGGCTCTGAATTGTGTTTCAGCCATTCCTTCTGTTGGAGGGCCCTTTCTTCTGGAATGGTTGATTCTTCAGAGAAACACAAGCGATTACAAATAAATGTATGAGTTTTTCTTCCTGTAGCGCGCGTTCAGACAGGGAAGCCGGTGACGTTTTTCAATTCATTGCAGTGGGGGTCATGCATTTCACTGTTTCACTAGTTTCACTGTTAAACTGATACATGGTATTGGCACAAGTTCAATATGACAACTTTGAAAACCTTTTCAATATAGATAAGGGGGGAGTGTCAAAAAATGCAAAGCGCCTGTTATTGTGGCGTCAGCTATTTTCACTTTTTCTTTACCTTCCAAAATCAAGAAACAAACAACAGAGACGAACATACAAATCTGATCCTTTCACTCCTAAATTGCATACATTTTCTGTCATTGATAATGTAAATAAAGACTTTTGGGAGTCTGTGTCACCTGGTATGTATGCCCTTCGTGACTGGGTGGCTTCAGGCATTTGTTGGGTGGACCCACGGTTTGACCTCTTTCTAACGTTCCGTAGTCTTTCTTCGAGGAAGCCCGTGGCTGGGTAGTGGAACACTCCTCCATCCTTTATTACCTTCCTGGCTTTTGTGTACCATATTTCCTGGAAAAAAAGATAGAACTTTCCTTATCCAAGAGGGACATTTTTAATCTTTTACAAAGTTTTGCAGTAGAGATAACACACATCAGGTACAGATAAGGAACAATTAGGGGGTTAAAAACAAAACTAACAGAAATGATACATGTACACAAACAATATATTATGTCTTGTATGACCCACTCATCTCATTAGACACCATTGCTTATTAAGTGCATTCACATCTTTGTAAAAAAAATAAATAAAAAAATTTTAGTTTTAAATCAGCATCAATTTTCGTATGAACCAAGATTAAACTCACATAGCCACTGTCTGATCCATCATTCATGGCCGGGAATGTCTGCACTAGTGATCGACCGATATTGATTTTTTATAACCGATACCGATTATTTGCATGTTTATGTACCTGATAACCGATATGCAGAACCGATATTTATTTACTGTTATACTTCTGTTTTTGCCAATTATTACAACACAAATGAGCTGAACAAACCATTTTATTTATAACAATTCCTTGCATACAAAAAAAAAAACTTTATATTTATACACAAATAAATAGAGGGGTCTGAGTCCAAAAAATTAAAGTGCACTGTTACTAAGTGTCTGACAAAGTGCTGTAACTTATCTATGCATTTACACAAAACTATAATCAACCGCGATCGCGTGTGGAGATAATAAATAATTTCCACAGAGCTGCATTTATTTAGATTTGTATTAACTAAATAACGGTTATGTAGTAAATCAAATGATTATATAATCTAGGGTGTTTAAACGAGATAATCTTGTCAAAAATGTCATGCAGTGGCCGTGCTTGAGGCTTCCTGATCATCAACCCATTCAGGTGCTGAGCAATATGAACGAACTTTTTTTTCCGAGACTATATAAAGTTAAACAGCACTTGTCAGTTGGCATTTTATGATCTAAATTTAATCTAACGTTAAATCATGAAATGCCAACTGACAAGTGCTGTTTGACTATAACTTAATCAACCGCGATCGCGCATGGAGATAATAAATAATTAATTTCCACAAAGCGGTAGGCTATATTTATATGTGTATTAGCGAAATAATTGTTATGTAGTAAATGATAATATAATCTAGGGTGTTTAAACAAGATAATCTTGTCAAAAGTTTCAATCAGTGGCCGTGCTTAAGCCTCCTGATCATCCGTCAGTTGCTAAGCAATATGAACGAACTTTTTCTTCTAGACTAATGGTGAGCAAATACAACAGATAGAGAATTAAATTCAGCGCTTTTATTTTCAACATGCACTCATTCATGTCTGTTTTATTTAATTCATGTAAAGTTACGTCTTTATTGGGGCAGGACATGACGAATTACAATACGTGACTCAATGAGTTCGTCTCAATTGTTTAGAAACAAGCTGCATAAATTAACTATATCAGGAATTTATGTCTCAGATCTCATTTGTGCATGTCTGTTATGTTAAATAAAGTTGATTAATTAAAGCAAACCAAGTAGAACATATACTCCTCATACGCCCGGGCTGCAATGGCGGAAATCTCAAAACGGCCACAAGATGGCGCCGTAAATGGGCGAATCCGATATTACAAAACCGATACCCGATTATGGAAAAATGCTTAAATATCGGGAAAAATATCGGTAAACCGATACATCGGTCGATCACTACCCAGATAGCACACGTACGTCGTGCAGACATCTGTGCGACGTCGTCATTTTCGTCTGGAAGACGTATATTTTAGAGCGTTTGCTCATCTGCAATACGTCGCCGAGACGTCCCTTTCAGCTGTTAGAACGACGTCTAGGCGATGTCTATAAGACATTAATAATTTAGAACGTCGGCAATCTGCTCTTTTACAGACGTTTATCAGATGTTTATACGTCTGCAAGACATCTGATTTATGTAGCCCAGACATCGTTTTAAGATATGATTCCTACCATTAATAAATTAACCCCCATAAAATCCAGCCACATCTTCACATGATTAAATAACCACAATAAAACACGCATTTGTTGATGGTTTTAAAAATATTTATTATGCAAAAACGTATTTCTAATTCATTATATTGATTACAACTTTTAAGTATAAAAATCTATATTAACATAACGCCATATTCAAACAAAACAATAAACAATTAAATAAATTAAGATTAAAATGAAAAAAATCTATATTAACATAACGCCATATTCAAACAAAACAATAAACAAATAAAGATTAAAATTAAATAAACAATTACACCCTCCCTGGGGCCAAGCGGAGGAAATCTTTGATAAATTTCTCCGCCTCTGCTTCTGTTGGTGACGGCAGGACGGGATTCCTCATGGCTGAAGCTGCATGTAAAAAAACAAACAAACAAAAACACTTTATTTTTTAAAACGAATAAATCTGTCAAAGAGATCAGCGAGTTCTCTTCCTGCACGAGTCTACGCTGATGCTGCGTGGAGAAGACACGTGTCCTGACGACGACTTGTGAGGTAAAATGTGCTTAGGGTAAGTATAAAACAAATATATTTTAATACTAATTATGTGTGGTGTCTGTGATCGATTATACAATAACCTTGAAATGACGTTATGTTGATTAGGTTGATCATGATAATCTGTTAGTTAGCTACTACGAGCGAGTTGTACCCGTTTCTGTGGTTTCTGCGGTTAACCAAAGGTTCGTTAAACAAAAGCCATTATATTTGCTAACTATTTTTGAAAATGGCACTTTGCTGTTGGTTTTACCACATGTTTGATATGTTTGACTCATGAACATGTTAGCCAAGTACTTATTTAACTTAACGCTGTAACTTCCCGCCATTGGATCTAATGCATGATGTACAACATGTGAACTTACCGGTTAGTAGAGACCCGATGTTTGATTTTCTCATCCCCCGCTTGTCTCCTCTCCCACACCAGTTCAGTTGGCGGGCGACGTTGGTGCTGAAGACCTTGGAGCAGATTCTCCAGACGGTCTTCTTCAAATTTGGCCCGCCGCTGATGGATAATCTGTTCACCTTCAACAGGTACATTTAAATACGTTTTAGCAAAGAAATGGACCTCTTCTGTACTGTACTAAACACTAGCACCCATCAAATGTTTGGAATTAATTAATCTTTTGTAATGTTTTTGAAAGTCTGTTCATGTTCACCGATTGCATTGATTTGATACAAAATTGAATCCAACAGCAAACATTTTTTGTTATATTCATATGAACTGTTTTCTATTTTGAAAAGCAATTCTTGCTCAAGAAACATTTCTGATTATTATTAATGTTGAAAGTTGTGCTGCTTCATAGTTTTGTGGAAACTGTGATGAACTACCTTTCAAAAGCTTAGGGCAGGGATGGGCAAACTTGGTCCTGGAGGGCCACTGTCCTGCAGAGTTTAGCTCAAACCCCAATTAAACACCTGAACCAGCCAATCAAGGTCTAATTAGGCATGCAAGAAACTTTGAGGCAGGTGTGTTGAGGCAAGCTGGAGCTAAACTTTGCAGGACAGTGGCCCTCCAGGACCGAGTTTGGAGAGCCCCGGTTTAGGGTGAGTATAAATTTTAATAAGCAAAATCAAAAATGACAAACACATTTATAACATTTCAGAAGATTTACATTTCAAATAAATGCTGTTCATTTGAACTTTGTTCATCAAAGAATCCTAAAAAAGGATCACTGTTTCCTCAAACATGAAGTGGAAAAAACTATTTTAACATAGATAATAAGAACCATCATCAATAATTGAGCACCAATAGTAATTGCTAATATCCAAGCATAAAAATGGCTTATGAGAATGTCATGTGACACTGAAGACTGGAGTGATGATGCTGAANAGACAGCACTTTAAATAGCACTCTGCACTTTCTCTTCCTATTTATGAAGCGTGAAAGGGGGTGTATAGGATTGTTCTTCTTTTTGTGGGGTGAGGGCCAAAACTGTTGTTTATCCTGTCCTGTCCATCTTATTTGTTTTGTCTAATCTTTTGTGATAAGTCTCCTGTTGTATCAGATGTACTATATGGCACATATTAGGTTTCTGCAAGGACGAACATCTATCTATTTATTATATTTATAGTTGACATAGTAGTTTAATTTTCTTTTTATCCAAAGCAAACAACGAGGACTAACAGTTAAGCTGATGCAAAGAGAAGAACTTCAGTTTACCAAGCAGTAACGTAAGAGCTTGAGAAAGTTCCAGTTACACAGCAACAAGATACTGCTAGCAAACTTAGCACTGTTTCACTGTATGTTACATCCACTGCATGCAATATGTGGCATTAACAGAATGAACAGTCAGAGCCAAACTTACCACAGTATTCTTGTTTGGCTTGAAGCCATCTCGGTTTATATGTTTCATCCACTTTTGACGCACATCTTGGTCCTCCGCTCGACCAGGAACTCTGTGCAATCCGTATGGCCAGTCAATGTGCAACAAAGGTTCGTGGATTACACAAACGGTTTTATTCCAGGCCTGTAGTTTTGTGCTGTTGTTAAAACAACCAACCACACAACACGCTCTTCCCGGCATCACTGGACAGCATACGCACTAAAAAACCTAACTTATATAGCTAAAATCTGCTACAGCCGCCTACGCGGACCAACACGCTACTTCTGCTACTTCCTTAGCAGCAAGGCACGCAGTAATGGCGGCGCTGCTTTACTTCCGTGTTTCGCCGTATTTGTGTATAGAGGGTATGCATCGACGTCACTTTCCCGCCGAAAGCGCACTCCCTCAGCTGGACTGAGTGGCAAAAGAACCTGCTGCATGACTGGATTTAACAGAGGAAACTGCGAAAACGCGAATAAAACAAACAAATTAAACTAAAGGTTGGAATTGAATGTGCTCCTTACAACTTGTCAAATAAACCTAATCCATGGATATTGACATGCAGCCAGGAGTCGTGTTTCCTGACATTTATATGTGCCTGATTTGACGGCGGGGAAATCCATAAAGCAAATCTGCCTGTGAATATTTTATATAACTACAATATAGGTGGGCTTAAATCCGTGTAATCACTTATATCAATGTTATATCGTCATATTGTCCAGCCCTAAAACATATATAGTTTTATAGTATAGTTTTTGTCAGTGTTGTTTATTTAAAAACACCCAATTATGCAGAATATAAGTTTAAATAAGGTTTAAATCCACGTAATCACTTATATCAATGTTATATCGTCATATTGTCCAGCCCTAAAACTTCTATAGTTTTTGTCAGTGTTTATTTAAAAACACCAAATTATGCAGAATATAAGATAATAAATATTTAATCAGTTGTCAACACTATAACATTACAATATATACGGTATGATTTTACCTCAAAATCCAACAATTTGACACAAAATGATAACTGCAAATCCATGTTTCTCTGCTGGAGTCCAGCTGTTTCTGTGAATTGCAGTGATCCATTTGCTTTTTTTTCTCTGTAGCTTTCTGCAGTTTTTAAATATATACCTCAGGTTTTGTGTCAAAGCTATTTGGTCAGTCAATCACAAAGCTCTTTCCCGTTTTGGATGTGTTTTGTGTGTTTTCGCGGCATTCACGCTGAAAACCAATGTCGCCGCTCAGTCTTTGTGCCACTCAGTGGGCGTAACCGCAGTCGTAACGGTCGACAATGACGTCACGTGCATACCCTCTATACGGCTCAACACCACCGTCCTTATTTCCAGCATTTAAGTGCTCCTGCTCTTCCACCTAATTCGCTGCAGCTGATCTCAATCAGGCGGCGCTGCCAGAGGGAGAGAGTGAGCGAGAGAAAGAGAGAGACCATACACAACACACAATACCATGTACATCACAGTGTAGTGATTTTGGATTAGCCTCACATGAGGGCACCACAAATGTAGTGATTTTTGGTCTTTAATATTAATATTTTGTATCAATATTAATATTGAGTCAGATGATTCCTTCCAATATTTTGGAGCACCAGTCAGGATTCTCACCTTGACAATAAAGAACAATCATGAAAGGTTGTTAACTGAATTAGAATTTTATAAATTGGAGGAAGTTTATCATCTGACAAATCTGAAGGATTTAGTGAGATTCGGGCGAGCTTGTAGAGCCTCTGATTATCAACACAAGAATGACACAGTTTGCAATAAAATTAATTTAACAAAAAATATATACAAGAGTAAAATATCACACTCACTAAATACTACGAAGGAAAATGACTAAACTACTAAGAAAATTTAATCGATAATCAAACAGAAACTACAAACTACAACACAAATGGATGTTAACAAAACTGAATGCCAAGTAGATGAGCAACGGATTGGACAAAGCAATGAATGGGTAATTAGCAGTCTATGAGGGAGTCAATTGTGGTCTTTCTGGATGCTGGTATTAAAAATAAGCATTTACTATGAATACAGATAACATGTCTNCTGTTGCACTGTGGAGCTTCTGACACTAAAACAAATTCCTAGTATGTGTAAACAACATACCTGGCAATAAAGCTCTTTCTGATTCTGATTCTTCTGATATTTACGTTTCACTTGGTCGGGTGATCAGTCCGGGAATGGGAAACGTCCACTGGTATCCTTCTGTGTGCAGTGAGAGACTGGATTGCTTTCCAACAGCTGCAGAGCTACACTGAGTGCTGGAGGTCTTTGTGTAACCCAGAGAACTGTAGGTCAGATGGTGGTCGGTCCGTAGGATCTTCTGTAGGTTGGAGGTACTTGGGTTATGCAAGTTAGGAGTCAAAGTCCTCTGAAGAAGCACTTGGGCTGCTTGATCCGTGCAGTGAAAGGTTTACTCGCAAGAGTCTCACCTTGGTCGTGCTGCTGTTCTTCCCTTGTCAGGTCAGAAACTCGGAACAAGGGTCTGTTCACTTGGGAAAACTTTTATTCCTTCCCGTTGGGGAGGGGATTACTTATCCCCAACTTTTCCTGATGTGGTGATGTGATTTGGTCACAGCATTCCAGGTGTCCGTCCCTTAACACGCCTACCTTTCATCCTGTGAAACTTGTTGTGTTGTCCCAAAATACACTGTTAAATAAGACAATGTCTTTAGGACCTTGGAAATGCTTTATTTCTTGTTCAAACCTTTCTCAAAGTCCTTGTACCAGTGTTCTGAACTCGTAGTGTCCAAACTTGATATTAATTGGTTGAGGTATCACACTTCTGTCTCAGTGGGTGTAGTTGCATTGGCTTTTATTCCAGGTGTGGTTTTCACTGTGTGTGCACAGTTTCCTGGATGAGTAAAAGGATGTATAGGACATGTTCCTTACAGTATTCCTGTCCATTTTTGTTGATTTTAAGCCAATATGTTTAGAAAATGTCTTTCTTTCTGAGCATTTCTTTGTTCTGGCTGTGCTCTAGCCAGAACCGGGTTGGCAGCCCTAGGAGTCCATGGTCATTCACATCTTGAACTCAGGCATGGAGGGCTGAGGTGAACAAAGGCAACTCGTGATGAGATTAGCCTATTGTCAATGGGCCATTGATGTCATCTTTCCTGTCCTCCACCTTTGGCAGTCCTGATTACAATAGTCATTTACTTGTCGTTTAGGGTCCTATCACATTCTTTTGATTAATCAAAGTGGGACAAAAGAATGTCTGTTGTGAAGCTCTGGTGCCATCACATCTGTTGTTCACTACAACAGTAAATTGGTATTCATACAAAAACATAACTCTACGTCCAGGGGGGTATTCCAGAAAGCAGGTTATGTGACATACCTGGGTATGTTTAAGAGTAAGTAAGCGGATAACCTCAACTTTCAGGTTATGTAAGTAGCCATAGCAACTTGCTCTCTGAACATAACCTGCTCTGGATTATAATTTGACAAAGTGTTTTATTCATATCAGATACAGATGTGAATGAAACAAAGTTTACTCTATTGTTCTCCCAGTTCACCAGCCACTTAGCCTAATTTCATGTATTTCGGGGAAAATGGTGGAAATTTACGTGATGTAAATCTGACACATCCTATGAATTGTGGCGCAAACTCACGGCGCACGGCTATCAACAAACGTGTTTAAACAACACAACACATATTCTGGTTGTCAGATATGTGGATGTGAATATCATACAATTCATTATATAGTTAAGTTATATATTCAATATTCTGAAAAAGTAAAAACGAAATAAACGAGATACATATTTGTCTGCATGACGCTTCGCCAAGGAATTAAATACATTCTAATAATGTTCAAAATAAATAACGGTTGCCTCAAAAAACTCACTCTGGTGGCTAATATATGGAGCCCGTATAATGTAGAGATATCCCCAGACATTCACAGATTTAAATTGTATTTTACTACAATATTATTAGTTAACGTTTTCGTTAGAAATCGCTCACACACACAAAAAAATGTCGTGATTTGGGCCCCCCTAGCGTCCTGGGCTCATATTCCTGGCATACTCTGCACCCCCCCTAACAGTGCCCCTGATTCTGGTTTATGTAAAGATGTGAGTTTTTTTAATGCGACCATTATTATGCAATGAATTGCGTTCTAATTTCCATGGTAACGCATTAAACTTGTTACGTGGCATTTCGCAGTCACAATGGCGCTCATGATGGATGACCACTGCAGGTGAGTAGTTGATGAATGTTTCGCTTTATTTTTAATTCAAAACCTCTCAAATTATTTGTTAGCATTTACAAACTATGTTTGACATGTTTATGTTGCTGTTTTTTCCCTACTGCTTTGAATTTCGTTTGCACATGCCACTTTGTATCTCCCCCACAAAAGCCACATGACAATATTGGCGAGTATATTTTATTTTTCCCCCCGATTCTGAAGCATCTAGAATTATTTACAAGCATGCAATACATGTTAATAAAGATTTTATCTCATAAAATCTTGTAAAACGGACAGTGCTCAATAACGTGGACATTCACATGTTTGTCTGTCAATGTGTTGTTTTGCACAAATAAAATTAGGGTTCAGTTGACTTGATATGTAACATAACTATTCTATCAAAGCACATGTATTTGACATTAAATGCATTACATCGATCATACGTTCTTGTTTGTTTGTGTGTTGATATTGTGGCTGAGTTGTATCTCATTTGCAAAGCAGAGAAAAGCTACATGGTATTTTACATCATGTAAACTATATTTCCCTATATATCAAAAACAACATGTATATGGTCACACCTCACTTACCATTAGCTTGCTCAAATATGTTGTTGATACATAGGGAAATATAGTTTACATTGTCAAATACCATGTAACTTTTCTCTGCTTTGCTAGTGAGAGATATGTATAGTATAAATTTAGCATTTATACAATTCAAATGTATGACATTTGTTAAAAAGAAATAAAATGTACACATTTCATGCATGTTTTATTAAATCTTTCAATGTAAGGTAAATGTTTTTGTTTAAAACAAACTAAATTACACATACTTTTATACTTACAAATATAATTACAAAACTAATTACAAATAATAAAGCAAAATAGCATCACTAAACAGAAATAAATAAATATACTAACTTTTTACAGGCCTAATAATGCTTCAGTGTGTGGTACTCCTCAAAGCATGGGACAGCACATGTCAAGTGTTGCATGGCACATGGTATTTGGTGAGGTGCTTCTGCTTGCTCTTGCATGTGCTGGAGAGGCAGACCTTGCAGTGCCGCCTGGTTTTGCTGCCCTGGGAAGTGGTCTGAGGGACTTCAGATGGGAAATGCCTAGCTGTAAGGCTGATTATTATTGTAATTTTTTTTTAAAACACTTTAGTTCACATTAATTGAACATGTAATCACCTTTAATATTGATTACAGTTATTTTTAGATGATTTGTATATATTTCTCACCAGTAATTTGCCAGTAGACAATGTGGCTGTTGAGCAAAACCGTGTCAAGTAGTTGAAAGAAGATCTTCTTATACCACTTGGTAGACTTTCTGGTGCATTCAAGAAAGCCAGTCATCATGTCAGCTTTGTCAACTCCCCCCAACTGTTTGTTGTACTCCAGCACACAGACTGGCTTCAACTTTGATCAAGCTTCCCTGTGGCTGCCATACCAGTTGGGTGGGCTGTGGTAAGGACATGAACATCCCTCTTGTCATGCCATTTGACTGCCAACTGTGATCAATTTTCTTTGAATTCCACCTCACCCTTTGTCATCTTACAGGTAAATATTGGCATTCCTTTCTGGTTTGTACGCATAGTCCCACAAGCTCCAGTGCCAAGAGACAAAAGGTGCTGGAAAAGTGTGAGACTACTGTATCAGTTGTCCACATAAAGGACATGGGCCTTCCTTAAGTAAGGTGCCAGTACACTGGGAAAAAAATCCTTTGGATTTACTTGATTTTATTGTGTACATCAGTCCCACATGATCAGAATGTGGCCAACTGACATAATTTTCCTCTTTTCCATCTCAATTAATTATTGCTTGTCAAACCAAAATATTTAATTCCTGTTAGACTACTCAAAATAATCATGTTGATTGAATGTATTATTTGTCATTACTGTAATACAAATTTTATGATGTAATGTTAAGTGATTTCATCATGTCAAGGGTACCAGATTTTCAACTGTAACTCCAACTTGATTTCTTAATGTTAATATTAATTAAAGATATTATGTAACACTAAAGCAATTTCATTATGTTTCTGGTACCAGAGTTGTGCAAATCTAACTTGCTCTGTTAAATAATCTCCATCCAAATGTGTTAGACATGTTTGAATGTGTGTGAGAATACTAAATCATAAATGTAAAAATACATATTGGCATTGAAAATAAAGGCAAAAGGCAAAGTTTTGTATGAAAGTTGTAATATTTCCAAACATTTTGAAACTGCAAATTTCCAAAAATGGCAAACTCAGCAGTTGCCGACAGTGAACTGATTTCATAGAAAACTTGTACTCCCATTCATAAAGAATCCTTGTGTTAGCATTTAACATTGAGTATCAAAGCATATATATTTAATGTATCGTCACAATGTATTTAGAACAGCAAACATTCAACGGTATCAAACATTCTTTATATCGTCACAATGGAAACAGCAAACACATTTATAAACAAAGTATTAATGTGTCATCTCAATGGATTAAAAACAGCAAACATTCAACAGTATCAAAGCACATATGTACTTAATGTATCATCAGTGGAAACAGCAAACACATTTATAAAGTATTAATTGTCATTGTGAATTAAAAACAGGAAACACGTTTGTAAAAAAACAACTGTTAACAGTTTATTTAAAAGTGCATATATAAAACAGTAAACTTAGCACAAACAGTGCATTTTGAACAAATACAAAACCAATTTCGTGTAAATTAAACATGGCGCACAAAAATTCTTTGAAAGAGCCCTTCCTTTATTTTGAGTGCTTTATTTGTACAGTCGTCTTTTTGAGTGTTAAATGCTCTATGGTTCACAATCACTATATACTAACATTACATTTGCAGGCGATTTGGCTTACGAGTCTTTAAAATCTCTGGGCACAAGTCCTGCTGGAATTAGCTGTGGTGCTCTCTTGGTTCTGTGGCTCTGTTATGGCTCAACTTGTGGTAATAGGAGAAAGGGAGAGTTTCAAATGGGAAAGTACTGATAGAGCCAACAGTTCATCCTTCCTCACAGAACTCACTTCACATGACAAAGCTGAGGTGTGTCACAATAATAGACTTCAGAGGCACACATTTCTGTATGTTAATGTCTATTGATATAAATAAGAAAGCAATGAGTTAGAGCAACAAGTGACTTTCAGAGTATACTCTTAGAAATAAAGATTCCAAAAGTTTTTTTTTGCTGTGATAGCACAACCATTTTGGGTTCCCCAAAGAACCTTTCAGTCATTTTTTTTTTTCTTTGTGGGATACCCTTGAATGTTAAACATGGCAGAAAATGAGGGAAAAAAGAAAGAAAGATGAGGACTGAGGACTTTTTGGTGACAGTGCAGCCTCTGACAACTTCATTGGAAGAGACCATTTTTTAAAGAGAGTACTTTATTCGAAAGTTTATCTCCATCCAGTTCCATGAGAATCTTTTGGATTACTTCAAGTGTAGTGGAGGTCAGCAGGGTNCCCAAAGAACCTTTCAGTCATTTTTTTTTTCTTTGTGGGATACCCTTGAATGTTAAACATGGCAGAAAAAGAGGGAAAAAAGAAAGAAAGATGAGGACTGAGGACTTTTTGGTGACAGTGCAGCCTCTGACAACTTCATTGGAAGAGACCATTTTTTAAAGAGAGTACTTTATTCGAAAGTTTATCTCCATCCAGTTCCATGAGAATCTTTTGGATTACTTCAAGTGTAGTGGAGGTCAGCAGGGTAGCTGCGGTTCAAGGAATACAGCATCGCAACGGCTAATGGCACATTCTCAAGATATTGCAACACTTTTATGCCTTCAAGCACAATTCCAACATCCTCTGGCTCATCAGAACCATGTTTCTTGGCAACATATGCCTTGTTTCCACTGAGCGGTACGGTACGGTTCGGAACGGTACACCTTGATCAGGCTTGCGTTTCCACCGCTAACTACCCTTACTTGATAGGCGTGGTGTAGCCGGAAAATAGTGATCGATGTCATTCTCGCGCGAAGAAGAAAACGACGTAGTAAACAACAATGGAGGACATACAGCAGATCTTGTTCTTGCTTCTCTGCTTGAGGCTGTCTGTCACAAGAAGAAGACGAGCTTTGCTTGCTGCACGCCAACATTCGGCGTTTCAGAATACCAAGTAAGCAATGTTCAGACGTCCATGCAGCAGCACCTACCAGCAAGCGGAGGAGAAAACCCGCGTAATTTAAAAACTATTTTATTGTGTCATGAAATGTAGTTTTAAAAGTTTTTCAGGTGAGAATGTAGTTGTTTTAAAGCTCAAATCTGTGGTTTATTTATAAAGATAGCGCCTATTTGAAAATTTGATCTGACGTTGTTGGAGTTGTGAGATCGAGGCGATCACCGGGCGCTCGGTGCTAATGTACCCAGCCGAGAGCAGCTGTACCTCGGCTAGTCCTTCAGACATTCGCCACTGGCTCTGATGTCTCTGTAGTGGTTAAAAACAAGATATCATTCATCTTGTGTATAACGGCAATCTTTGGTCTCATGAATTTATAATCCCGGGCAAATCGTTTTGGCTGAGGGCAAAGTGAAGTTTTATATATTTAACTTTACCGTTGTAGTGCGCTGTATGTTTGGCTGAATTGTTTGCTTGTCTTTATTTCTTATTGTATAGCTTCTCATATTTTATACTTTTATAATGGTTATTATTGATAATTAAAACTGACTTTTAACAAAAAGAGAAGGTTGTTTTGTCTTATTTCTTTTTATTATAGGCTACATACAGTGAAGATAATCAGAGTACATATGCACATATTGCCTAAACCACACATTAATAGGTTTTGTATTTTTTTTTAAATAAAAACGAAAAGAGGCAGGGTTATGTTTTATATTTTGTTTTGTTATAGCCTACATGAAGTGAAGATAATCAATGCACGCGTTGCCTGAACCACATTTGTGTGGCGCCTCTTGTGTTGTCATCCTCCTTGTAGCACGCGCAAGTGACGATTCTCTGTCAACCAATCAACGTTCTGCAGAGTGTAGCTCCACCCTTTTGGTACGGTACTGCTGTGCTTGGTACCCCAACGAAAGGGTCCCAAAAAAGTGGTATGGTACGGTTCGGAATTAGGGTACCATTCACAAATTTTGACAATGGAAACAGCAAAAATTTGGAAACAAAAAAATCTTGGATCTTCTCCCATGTAGTTACAGACTCCCTTAAGGACACACTCTCGTCCAGAATCTACATTGTCACACTGAAAGAAAAATTTCCTTTGTTAGTGTTAACTTAGCCCCTATGTTAATTTACAGTAAAAAAAAAAAAGAATACTTGTTTGGCAAAATTTGCAGAAAATGACAGTTCTGCAGTAGCAATCTATGGAAAACACAGAATAAAGTTAATTTTGAGTTTATATCTCACAATTCTGACTTCTCTTTCTTTCTTTTTTTAAATCGCAAATCCAAGTTCTCACATTTCTTAGAAGGAATAACAGAATTGAAATATACTTGTTATTCTGTCCATTTTCCTCAGAATTGCAAGTTTATATCCAGCAATTCTGACTTTCCCCCGTCAGAAGTCCGAACTGAGATATAAACATGCAAATGCAAGAAAAAAGTCATAATTGCGGAAAAAAAAATGTTAAAGGCTATGTTTAAAAGTTATTTATGTAATGTGTTATAGGTTTAAATATTATTTCATGCTGTAACTGCTATGGACGTTTGTCCCCTATGAACTGCATGTGAATATTAGGTAGACTTACTGTTTAAATCAAATTCATGCTTTAATAATAGACTAATCATTGCAGGTTTCATCAGTCCAGCCTGTGACTTGCAACATTAAACTTCTGTTTAGCTTCAAAGGGCTTTTTCAACAACTATTTTATAAAAACGAAGTCTGTAATTTTTTGCATTCTGATTCTGACATCCAAAGACACAACAAACCATTTCTCTTATTCTGTGGATTTTGCACATTTTCCACCACTTGCTATTTTTCTGCAACCACTATGCGCGCAGCTGTAAGTGACGTAACTGTGACGTCTGCTCTGAACTGGTCTATAGGCATGAGAACCCTAGAAAGATTAAGAATTTTTACAATTCAATTCAAATTTATTTGTATAGTGTTTTTCATAATGCATATTGTTTGAAATCAGCTTTACAGAAAATTATTGCGTCTCACTCACTTCAGTCATTTGATTGGTAATTGCTTGAAGCCTTTTCCCCATCTGTCCTCCTCTTTTTTTGAACAACTTGAGGAGTTTATCAGCATGGAGGTCCAGGTGGGACAAGAACTTGGATTGGAGTGGGACAGTGGTAATTCTTTTAAATTCATTATTGATCTGAAATTATCAAAAACAAAATCAGGTCAGAACTGTAAACAACAAGGAGAATGCCACAATAGTAGGGCTACACGATATATCGCGATTTATCGCAAATTTTAAATCGCACATGATTTGGCAACGGCTGCGATTATTTTATGCGCAGCTTGTCAGAGCCGTACGGCTCTGTGATCAGTAGTAAATGTTTCTCCATCTGAAAGCCAGAGGGTGCTCTTACGCAGAAACTTCAAATATGCCCTGCTGCAGAAGTGGATAACATGGGTCATTCCAGGAAATCCCTAAGTGCATCATACTATAGCTGTAGCTGAATAAACAGAAGATTGAAATGCTTTGATTGATTAAACATGACTTAAACACACGACTGCCTTATTCTGTGTTAGAAATCACATCATCTCACAAAAGGATGCTCAACTGTTATGAAGTGAGTTTGAAATAAAAACGTTATTAAATGTCTTTTGTTAATAAATAAATACATAATAAATGTTTCATGTCTGGAAAGATGTTTGTTGTGTGTTTCTTTTACAAATGTACATTATAGGTGCTTTCAGATGGATTAGCATTTGGAGCCATTGACAAGCTGTGCATAAACAAAAAACAATCGCGAATGAATCACGATTAAGCACAATTTCAATGTTATTTTACATATTGTGTGATAAATCTTGCAGCCTAACACCATAGAACATACACACTAATATGTAGATGAACTCATAAATAATATACATTGTCAGTTTGCCGGAACAACCTTACCTCGCAGACTTCAAACAGCGCAGACCACCTTCCCATGAGATTTGACATTATTGGTGCATCTCGAACAACTTCCTGCCTTCGATGTGCGAAAGTCTTGTCCATCTTAAGTTTAACAACCTGTCTGTTGTCCCGCTTCTTTACATCTGAGAGAAGAGCTTTCTGCATGGCCTCCAGACTTTCCTCAGTTTCTGCTGATGGGTATGCTGGGCAAAAATTCACTTCAGCTCTTTTTGCTTTTTTGACTCCAAATGCTGTACTGCACTTCCCTGTAGGTTTATGTTTTAAAGAGTTCAATGTCACCTCTGGGCATCCCAATTTTCTCAGTGTGCTGTTTAGATGGATTAAACTGACGGAATGCCAGCCTGTCTTTCCACTTCATCAGAGACTCATCCACACACAGATCCCTGTATGGCAAAAAATGCGACGAAAGGAGGAGGTAAGAGCAGTGAATACATTTTCTGATTTTTTTCAGAGGGTCTTTGAAAACTGCTGTCGCATTGTTTGTGAAGTGAAGACAGCGGAGGAGCAGAAGGAAGTGGTCCTGTGAAAACAAAGACCTAAAAAATGGTGTCAAAAGCAGGGGGTCTGTGCTCCAGTAATCACAACATGATGTTTTTTTGATCACCCCCATTAGTTAGAACTGATACTAAAATGTGTACATTTCAGGGATGTTTGTTAGAAACTATTTAACCATTTTCCCTTTCATTTCTCTTTCTTGAAAGTCAGAAGCATATCGGTTTGTTTCCTCAACAATTTCTCCGACAACTTCTGTGAGGAACAATTTAAATCAGTTGACCTCACTGGGGGATTCTGGTGGATTTTGCACACAGTTGGTCATCAAAATTGCCTGGGCCAGGAGGATTAAAAAGGTTGGTTACCTTCCAGGACAAGCCAAGAGTGGGCTTGACTGCCTCATTTGACATGGGTAAAACATGGACTGGTGTTGTGGATGAAGTCTCTTCACTTTCAATGTTGTCATCAAGGTCCTCATCCCTGTCACTCTCTGCCTCGCTGTCAAAATTCTCATCAGAATTAAAAAGAAATGTCCACAATTTCCTCCTTTGTCAATTGTCTTCTTTTAAGTAAATTGTCATTTTCTCAAAAGTAGTTTAATACTGTGGATAGATTAATAGATCAAGGTTATTGGTCTTGTTTAGTGCTTTTTTGCTTTCATAATATCCCACCTAAAACATGCACTCTAAAAAAAATAATGGGTTAAAAACAACCCAAGTTGGGTTGAAAACCCAGTTGTTTTAACCCAGCGGTTGGGTTAAATGTTTGCCCACCGCGCTGAGCAGTTTTATTTAACACAACTGTCGTTTAAAAATTACTATATGACTGGCTAAAAATGAACCAAACATAGGTTGGAAATAAAAAATAAGACAATTACTAGTGGCAACAATAATAATCAAAATGTGAACATTTATTAATAAGCAATATAATAAATATTGTTTAATTATTATTCATTAAACTTACTAATAAATGCTCATTTATTAAACATTAAATAACAGTTCATTTCCAACTTACGTTAATTTAAGCAAGCAATATAGTACTTTTTAAACAATTGTTGAGTTAAATAAATCTACCCAGCAGGTTGGGCAAACATTTAACAAAACCACTTTGTTAAAACAACACAATTGCTGGGTTTGTCCATTTTCAACTCAACTTTTTGGGTTGTTTTTTAGAGTGTAACTTCACCCTTTAACTGACATTTCTTTAAATAGAATAAAATGAATAAATCTGTCAAAAGGAGGAGATGAGAGAGCAATCTTTCCACAGCTCTACTGTCCTACCCCCATGTCCCGTGTGTGTTTTTTCTCCATTCTATTAATTTTTTATTTATTTATTGTCATTTAACTTTTTGATACTCACTGCCCTGCTGGGGCAACTTAATGGCTGCACTTTGTTTCACCGCTTTAGAACAAATGAATTAGTTGTTTGTTGTTTTTTCATATTCAAGATATTATAAGCTAGATCCAGCTTTTTTGGGTTCACATTGAATGTTCTTCGACTTTTATACATAATACATCTGTTTATGAAAAACATTGATCAGTTGAAAGCAGTTATTTTGAGTTAGATGCATAAAACATATTTGCCCACCGGCAACTATAGTTGCCGCACATTCAAATATGATTTTCAAGAAGAAAAAAAAATCCTGGGGAAAATAAATGCGGGATAGTTCACCCAAAAATGAAAATTTGATGTTTATCTGCTTACCCCCAGGGCATCCAAGATGTATGCCCGTATACTTCAATGAGCGCGAGGCATCACTGCCGTTGTCAGAGCGCGATCAGACCTCACTAAATGAGTGCTGAATGCAGTTGGACATAGTGGTGTATTAGAGGTAAAAAATTATATAAATACTGTTCGGTTTCTCGCACAAACCGATTGTTTCGTGTCTTAGGACATCAATGTGTCGTCACGAGCCGCAGGGTTTAATTTTGATTTGTCTATGGAGTGTTTTCGACTCTTATTGTTCGAGTTCCCGTCCACTGGCATTATTTGACTGACAGACGGCAGCGGTTGCAGTTAAAAATCATCATTTGTGTTCTACTGAAGAGACAAAGTCACCTACATCTTGGATGCCCTGGAGGTAAGCAGATAAACATCAAATTTTCATTTTTGGGTGAACTATCCCTTTAACACGACTATATGCATGAAACCATTCAGAAAAATTTGGAGACAAATGGGTTAAAACTGGTGAATTTTATTAAAATTGTCTCAGATTAGTATAAACACTAGTGTGAGGTAACAGTGACATCAGCTCTGCATCACTTGTCAGTGGGGAAAAAAAGACTTGCAATGCATAACTGTTAAAATCTGTTTTATTTTTTATTCTTTTTACAAAATATTTACAAACTTGTTAACTACATCATTAAATATATGCAAGTGAACTCCTTGTGTGGTTAAAAATAATTAAAAGCAAATTATCATGTAAGTCGATTGGTAAGTTATCACGGGTAATGGGCTCCACCATTATTTGTTTACAACAGTGACGGAGTCAGAGCCTGTTGGATTTACAACCTGCAAGTTCATCCACTTCTCCTGAAATATATGACAGTAAGTGGGTGGCAAACAGGGAGAGAAACAGAGTAAACTTTATAGTTATCTACACAATGTGTGTTTGACACAAAATAGATTAATATTACCTAATGTTTCAAGGGTTATCTTGCTGTTGTAGTTATTGGTGTGCAATTACAAACTATATTTAGTTTTTACTAGTATTTTTGTGATTGTGTGTTGTAATTTTAATGGGAATGGAAAATAAAATTAACATGAAAAGACACGGAACAGTTGTGATAAAAGACGACTGCTATGCGTGGCTGTCTCTGGCTCGGCGCCAGTGAAAACACGAAAGCAGATTTGAAACATTTCAATTTAGCAGTTGGTCACGTGATGCACTGAACGTTCTAATTGTAACAAATTCTCCATCGATAGCCGCCCCAAAGTGTGGAGTTTTGCTCTCAAGTCCAGCACATACTGAATTTCATTTTTGGCCTGAGATGGTCCGTCCTCCCAAGTTTCTCTCAGGACATCCAATACCCGTGGGGCTGGCGTCCAAAGAGAAGCTCGAAGGGGGAAAACCCCGTGGAGGCTTGCGGGACCTCTCGCACTGCGAATAACAGAGGTTCTAACCACTTATCCCAATTTTTGGCGTCCTCTTGAACGAATTTACGGATCATGGATTTAAGCGTGCGATTAAAACGTTCGACCAGGCCGTCTGTTTGTGGGTGAAAGACGCTGGTACGAATCGATTTAATGCCCAACAACCCGTAAAGTTCGCGTAACGTGCGTGACATAAACGCCGTGCCCTGATCAGTGAGGATTTCTTTTGGAATCCCCACTCGGGAGATTAAACTAAACAGCGCGTCCGCAACACTCTTAGCTGAAATGTTGCGGAGAGCCACTGCTTCAGGATATCGCGATGCATAATCCACAATGACTAATGCAAAGCGATGCCCTCTTGCTGATCGTTCCAATGGCCCGATGAGGTCCATACCAATTCTCTCAAAGGGGACCTGCATTAATGGGAGTGGGCGTAACGGCGCTTTTGGGGTGGCCGGTGGGTTTACCAACTGACATTCACGACAAGACGCGCACCACCTGCGCACGTTCTCGTGAATGCCCGGCCAGAAGAATCGGGTCATGACGATTTAGTGTTGCCGCTTGTCCTAAATGCCCCGCCATCGGATTAGAATGAGCCGCTTGGAAAAACATTTCCCTGCGGCTCTTTGGAACTAACAATTGGGTTGTATCCTCCTTTGTCTGAGTGTCTTGGGTCACTCGATACAACCTATCTTTTATAATCGCGAAATAAGGATAAGTAAGCGGACGCCCAGGCTGGAGAGGCTGACCATCGATAGTACTGACCCTTTCAAACGCATGTTTCAGCGTCTCGTCGTGAGACTGCTCCAGGGGAAAATCATTGCGATCCGGAAGAATCAGTCTTCCGGTTTCACTCGGTTCCACTGAAGCTGAACTCACCGGTCCCTGATCAGTCTCTCCCACCTGCACTCGCGCTTGCTTACCCCGGGTCTTTTCCCCCCAAGAGGCATCCGAGCATAAACATCCCAATAATTGACTGAATGCTGGCCAATTCGTTCCCAGAATTATCGGATGCCGGAGGTGCGGATTAACTGCCACCTCAACACTATGCTTTTGTCCCCTAAATTTAATCATGACGGGCACTACAGGATATTTCACCACATCCCCGTGCACACATCGAACCCCAACCATGCGGCCTGTATCCAATGCCCCAGATGAAATCAGGCTTTGTTGAACCGAGGTTTGGTTGCAGCCTGAGTCCACCAAAGCCTGATAGGTACCCCCCTTGATACTCACAGGTATTTGGTACCCGCCAGCTTGACCAGGGGCAGCTTGTGGATCGTCGGGGACCCGGATCATCGTCCCGACCTCCACATTTATCCACAAAATGATCCGGGTCCCCGCACCGCCAACAGGCCGGCCCAGACCTGCCCGCCGCTCCTGTGGAAGAGAGTGGGCTGAATGGTTGGCGCGGAGAAAGGGGAGAAGCAGGAGTGGGGTCCAGCCCGGCAGCAGGGAGTCCCGCCCCCCTGGGTCCGTAGAAAGCTGCCTGTCCCCCGGGGCGGAACACGAGGTGGGCCGGGCGGACGAGATCTGGGAAGAGGAACAGGTCTAGAGAGAGAGGGGGACAAAAGAGAGGGAGAGAGAGAGGCAGATGGCAGGGGTTCGCCGACCCCTGGGCACGCCACCATGTGGTCCTCCGCCAGTTGGTTCGCTGAGTCCAGCGACGTGGGGCGGTGGCACTGGACCCACTCTGCAGTCTTTTTCGGGAGCCGAGTGATGAACTGCTCCAGTACCACACAATCGACGACCAGATCCACGTCGCTTCCCTCAGCCAGTAACCATTTGCGGCACGAGTCCCGGAGCTGTTGGGCCATCACGAAGGGCCGGCCAGACTCACCCAGGTCCAGGGAGCGGAAGCGCTGTCTGTGCTGCTCCGGGGTCCAACCGACCCGCTGGATGATGGACCGCCATAGATCGTCAAAGACCAGGAGGTTCTGAACTGGCAGCTGCTGTGCCGCCACCTGCGATTCCCCTGAGAGCAGCGGGACCAGCCTCATTGACCACTGGTCCCGCAGCCACCCACTCGCCTCGGCAGACCTTTCGAAGAGCTCAAGGAAAACTTCCGGATCGTCCATTGGACCCATATTGTTCAAGGGCAGGTGGACAGGCACAGCCGGCTGCCCGATGGTCTCCCTGGGAACCTCCCGGTCAATCCAGCTCTGGAACCTCTCGCGGCCCTCCTGCTGGTTCTGTAGGATGGTCTGATAACACCGCTCCTGATCGTTCCGTAGATCCAGCAGGGCCTGGTGTTGTTCGCGGTGCAGGACCGCGAGGTACGCGATGATATCCGCAAATGGGGTGGAGGACGTCGATTGCATGGCAGCGGCCATCCATCTTCCTTCCCGGGTTTCGGCACCAGTGTAGTACAATTAAGTTCGTAGTAGGGAAGGAAGAGGACAGGGTCGACGAATAACTGCTGACTGAGCCTTTATTGACTTGAAAAAGGTTCAACAGAAAGACTGTGCAATGCACAACAACAAAAATAATTAATTCACAATGGGCTTCACTCCAGGTTCAATACACACAATCCACAAAGGGCTTCACTCCATATAGGTCGGCGTTGTATCTCAGTCAGCAGTTCCCCTCTCTCTCTCACACTCCTGCTTCTCACGCCGTTTTATCCTGTCTCCGCGCCAATCACTGGAATGAGAAACCGGTGTTCGTGATTTACATTCAACCCACTCACTCACCAAGCGTCTCCTGCCACTCTCTCCCATTGCAGACCTCGCTGAACCACGCCCCCCTCGCCACAGTCCTATATTAGAGAATTTTGATTATATGTTAAGACTTGATTGTTTGTTGAGTGAAATGAGACTGTGTAAGATTGGTATAGCAATGCAAAGTACAAAGTATGTACTGCAGAAGATGAAGGGATATTACATTTATTTTTTAAATGCATAAAGTTGAAATGTTTTATTACAAAATTGAAAGAAATGGTAAGAATATTGGGAATAGAATAAATAATCATGAATATGAATTGGTTTTAAAGGTAAAGCCAAAAATATGTTTTTTAAATCTAAGCAGGGCCTGGCCTGGTTAGTACTTGGATGGGAGACCGCCTGGGAATACCAGGTGCTGTAAGCTTTATGTTTTACTTCACTACTGTGCTAACATTTTGAATAGCCCGCTCTTTGCTGCAGCTTTTGCTTATGGCCATACCACTCTGAGTGAAGTTGGTATCCTCCAGGAACTGTTTGGCTGTAGTAGGGAGAGAAAAGCTCTCAAAATTTGCATTTGCACATGATAAGCATGGCGGAAGGCACGGTGAGTTGTCTGTAATGTTTTTGCTTTCATATGGTAAATAATTATTGTATGTATTAAGTTAAGCTATTATTTGCTAAATAACTAATTTGTGCTTGGCTTTATCATCTTATTGAAGCTTGTATTTGTTGTCATGCTTTATTGTGTAGAAAAAATTTTCTGCAGATGGTTCAATTAATTTTCGTATCACGTCATTTAAATGGGCCTTGCGGTGTTGTTTTGAAGACGTTTATTCATGAATATGTTTGTTCCAATTTCCTCTGTTACATGCATTGTTTGTTAGTTAATGTTATCTTATAGTTAAGTTTTTTTTTTATCACGTTTGTCAACTTTGAGATAATTTCGTGGTGCTTTCATCTCTTGTAGAGACATAACGATTCAGCGAGGTGACACATACCTGAGCTGCAGCAGTGCAACCACTGCCCTTTTTGCTCGGTCAGTTTGTTTAAGCCAGCCAAACTGATCAAATTAAAAAGTCATTTGCAAAGCCACTTCAACAAGGCAGTTGTCCATGGAGGTATGAATATCTTGAGTTATTTTATTATTATATGTACAATATATCATAGCATAATAGTTTACCAGTGTACTTATTTATTTTAGGCTTTACTATACACAGATGTGGACTGGGATGTAGAACAGCACTGCATCACCACTGCCCATACTGTGAAACTACAGTTTTAAGGAGACGTGATATTGAGAGGCATGTACTGGTTTGCAAAAAAAAAATAACAGCTCCAACTTCAGCCACAATTTAATCTCCAGCCTCTGTAGCACTGACCATACCATCTGCAGCGCTGACCACACCATCTCCAGCCTCTGCAGCGCTGACCACACCATCTCCAGCCTCTGCAGCGCTGACCACACCATCTCCAGCCTCTGCAGCACTGACCACACCAATGGTCTCCTCAGGAAGGGTTCGTGTGCAGCCTGTGATAAAAAAAAAAAGCCAAGTTTGCAATATGTTCATTAATAGAAAAAACTTTACAAAACACATTGACCGCAAACACACAAAACAGCCAATACAGGACATTAATGCCACATTCCATCTTGCAAGCCAGTGCATCGACAGGACAAATGGCATATTTACAGTCCTTTAATTTAACAAAGGGCACAGTGTTCCTCTTCATATTCAGCTCAAGACATGGGGAGAACACCATAAGGTCGTCTGTGAATCACATGAATGTAAGGTCAACAGAAGTCGCACAAAGGAGTGATCTGTCAACATACCAGTGCAAACACATCTGCTCCGTAACTTACTGCGCATCCTCTGCTGAACAAGTCTACCTGAAAGAGGAGATTTTAACTGAAATGGTGAAAATAAAGTGGTTTAGTTAATGAAAAGAAGAAGATATGCCTTACTCGGCAGGAGCTTGCCAACAGCAATTGCATACCACTGTCTGTTTCAGGGGTGCCAATCGAAGTTTGAACAAAGAAGTTAATTTCAGTATTTGAACCTAGTGTCTCTTATTACAGCCGGTTGGGGCGTGTATGGCATTGTCCCTGAGCCAAATTGCGGTGTTCATGTGTGCACAAATGCATAGCAAAATGGCACCTTTTTCAGACACAACGTGAGCTGTTTCGAACAGTCTTCAGCAGAGAGGAATCACCACACAAAGCGCCTCATGCACAGTCTGAGGAGAAGGATTTCAGAGAAGACAGTCCTGTTTATCCCCCAAAAGATCTGGGGCTAAATAATGTTATATTCTTCAGCACAAGAAGATACTCGCTGATCTACCATAGGATGAGAGTGTACCATCACCAGACAAAGATTACCCAAGAAATCTTTGTCCAGATGAAAGTATCTGTCAGAGTTGTCCAGGTGTCATACCCCTCAGTGATCCCATCCTAATTACAAATAAGGCTAAAATACTGGTCCATTATTGAAGGCATGATTTAGTGTTATGTAATTGTGTGTGATATCCAGCTAAATTGTCCTCTGATGTATTATTTGTTTAAATTTTAGATGTTGCCACCTACTGTAAGCAGTGCCCACTTTGTGGAATGTTGTACCGATACCAGGAGTGGAAAGACCACCTACATAACTTCAATGACCACATCATCCTTGCCATACCCTTATGCCTAACCTTAAGAAGCCTTCTCCAGGTAACTTTTAACTTAACACTATGGTGTATGTATTTATGTATGTTACTTAAAACAGATTTTGTTTATTCCAGGTGCATACTTCTGTGAGCAGAGCAGTTGAGTTTTTACAGGATTTGACTGGTTTAAAGTTTCCACCAGCAGACACTGTGCTACATGCGTACATGTGTGTCCTGTGGAGATAATCCCCCAGTGGTAATAATGGATCTGCACAAAAAGGGTGTTTTCCAGTTTTCTGGTATGTTTATAGTAATCGTTTTCACTTCCAAGATTTTTTTTATGTTATTGCAATGTAGTGTAATACACTTTTCTTTTCTTTTTTTTCTTCCAGTAAGTGACATCGAGGAACCTCCAGAAAACTTTCAAGGGGATGTCAATCTGGAAACATTATGGGAGGCATTGTCCAAAGAGATGATAGGTTGTGGATTTGTTGCAAGTATGTTCAAACATTTTTTTTATGCACTATATTGCAAAGGAATTTAAAGTATCACACAGCTTATTATGTTTTTAATTCTGCTGTTGTAGGTGGTGCACAAAATCCATTTGCAGTTGGATTGGCAAGAACACACGTCATTCAGACCGTGTGCTAAACACAGAGTATGAAAAACATCATTCTTCAAAGTCTGCCTCAGAGACTGCAGAAATTACAGTAACAGAGGAGAGGCTAAAAGAAGAACTTCTAAAGCAAAAGGTTTGTTTGTAAATATTTGTTTGGTTAAGTACTACTTTTTTCAATATACACTAAATATAAATAATATTTTTGTAGGTTAATGTTATTCGGAAACTGCAAAGAATGTGGTCTGGACTCCACTGGATCTCGGAGTGTCCTTCTCCTCAGATTATCTAATGAAATGAAATCAAGGCTAACCTATGATAAAATCTTTGAAAAAATCTGGGGTGCCTCTGGTAAGCTTATTTTCTAATACTGTTTTGCTTGGTGTTACACATTAGGGGTGGGCGGATCGATATAAATATCGATAGTATCGATGCCAACACTGGTATTGGTATCAGATCGATACAATTGTAATTGAATCGATATTTTAATTTAAATATCTCTCCTCTACGTTCATTATACTTTGCTCGTGTCTTCTACCTCTACAATCCTGAGCAAACGCTGCTTTCACATCCTGGCCCACTTTGCTACTCCTCCCCCTCCTGCTGCTCTGCTGTGATTCGTTTTTGTGTCGTCGCGTGACTCACTGACACAACGCGCCGAGGAGCAGCGAACTGAGTGAGCGAAGCTGATAACACATTGAATGAGAGATCAGGATGGCCGAGAGGAAGAGAAGCGTTGTGTGGAGCTATTTTACGGCACTAAATGATAATACTGCAACTTGTGATACGTGTAAAAAGTGCCATAAAAGGGAAAAATGTAAATATGTTGTTGTTTCTCAATAAAAACCTCTGACTTCAACAGGGGACAGGGTCCAGAAGGGGGGCTCAGGGAATGTAATTGCACAGGTATATTTGTTCTTTGTTCTTCAGTAATAATTGTGTGCACTTTATTTGACTTTATTTCATTTGCTTTTAAAACCAGAAAAAAGGGAGAGATTTTTGGTTTTTTAATTTAAAAAAAAAAAAGGCTGTAAAGAATTCATTCTATAGTGCCTAATAACTAATAATTTTGTGGACTTCAATACATTAATAAACAAATATTGCCTAAAGAATTGATCATTCATTCACCTCAGAAATAATGACATACTGCTCTCCCCTACACAAAAGTTGTTTTTTTTTTAAGTAAAAAGTATCGTATCGGTATCGGTATCAGCAATACTGACCCTATATGTATTTAGTATCGGATCGATACCAAATTTTGCAGTATCGCCCACCACTATTACACATATAACCTTCAGATATTACTGCCAAAATATTGCCAATACATGATGTTTCTGTCCTTTTTTTTTTTGGCCTATATTAGGAGGCTGGGGAGTCATTATGTGCCCATGTGGCATAGTTTACAGTTTAAAATGCAATCTTCCAGCAGAAAGCCCTAGAGATTTTGCTGACCTTCTGTTCTCATGGAAGCATCTGCAGAACATCATTTATGACTTTGCACGTGGTTTAGCAACACATGCCAATCTAAGGGCACCAGAAAGCATTCCAATTCGCCCATATGAAGGACGGTTAGCAGAACCAACTGAAGAAAACATTAAACTTGCCAAATCTGGACATCTGAAAAGTGTCCTTGCCTTGGCTGGACGAAAAAAAGAGTGTAAGCGATCCTCAAGGACACCCACTGACAGGGTCTTCAGAACATTACATATTGTCTGACTGTTTTCACGAGAACAATACCAAAGACAGTAGAGATGTTCTGAGGAAGATCACTATAGTGCCTCAACTAGCTGGCAAAATAAATAGCCAGGTTGCAGAGCAACTGTTCTCAAAGATGAGGAAAAATAACTACTTTTTAAACATGTCTCAGCCATCAACACATCTGTTTCAAATGAAGACCATAATTCACCACTATAACGAAAGCAAGAACAACAGAGTAATGACTAGACTAATGAAGACTTTTGGATCAAATTTGTTGAAGAATATGCAGGGACAGGCTGTGCTGGGTAAATAAAATATATATTCTGAATATAAATATATTAAATATTAAGCACTTTTTTTAAAGTAGTGGGAGTACTTAGGCCACAATTCAGTGTGTGTTTGAAGGAAATATGACGTTTGGGTCTAGCTCTTGTTGACAATAAGAAATGTCTATGACTGTTTCAATTTTTTTTTCCGAGTCAGAGACAGTCCTGGATCGAAATTTGTTACCACTTAAATATGTCAGTTCTCTTCAGGAAATGGAGGAACAACTGCATAGTAATCCTGACCTCCAGAAACAGTTGATATGTTGGCAAATCATCACATTTCCTAAAACTGAGGTGACTAGCTTCAGTGTTTTCACCCTGTTAAATGTAGGGACAGCAAAGCCACTTTTATGTGCACACACAGACAGCCACATCTCAGATGCAAATACTGAATTGAGTTCTCTTCTGCTTCTTTTTGTGCTTTGATGAACATGTAGACAAAATTACATCAAAATGCTCATCTTTTCTATCAGACATATCATTACACTAAGGCCAAGATTTTTAAAAAAAGTGCTGTTGTATATCTGTACTTATTGAATTGCACATGGCTCTGTGAAAAGTAGGGCTGCCCCCTAATAGTCGAATAACCGTTAGTCGACTTGAAGAGGCTTGGTCGACCAAGATTTTATTAGTGGGTTAGTCGCAGAAAAAAACAAAAACAAAAAAAAACTCCACAGGAAGTGCCAAGGTCACGCATTCCTTGAGGGAGAGATCATTAGCGGCAGGAAATCCAAACATTCGCCTATGATTCATCGACCTCAAATATGGCTTATCGCTTGAAACATGTCAGTAGTAGCAACTTTACAAGTCTGTTCGCTCTAATGTTAGCCTAGTCCTAGATAAATGTGCGTTATTTTTTGGCGCATATCCAAATAATATGCAGTAAACACGCTCTACACACACATCTTGCGATCACTGCATTTAAATTAAGAGTAATGTATAGATAAGAGTAATGCAAAATGTAACGGGTCTACTTTTATTTCTGTAAACTCACAATAACAGCAAAACATTGTGCTTTTATAAAACAATGAAAGCAATCAGGATGCGATTTCTGCTCTCGGTCTCAGTGAACTTGAGCACGTAACAAACATGAACCGAGCCAAATCAAAAGGAAAATAAATATTCTCAGATTATGCAATCCATATGAAACTTGCATATATGCGCGTCCACTACTGTGGAGATGACGAGTCAGCATCGTTAACTTAATCTCTGCAGCCAAAAACAAAGAAAACATTATCAGTAAATTATTGAAATGTTTAGAAAGTTTCCTTGCCGTTTTTTTCACGACACATAATCGTTATGTTTGCCAGTGCGCTGAGGCAAGCTTTTTGCGAGTTTGAGCGCTGATTAGGCTAATTACATAGACGATTAAAGGCTCATTATTATGATTTATGGCTTATTAATATAAATGTGCGATTAGTCGACTAATGGATTAAATGAACGACTACTGGTCGACTAGAAAAATCTTTAGTCGAGGGCAGCCCTAGTGAAAAGCAACTGCTTAGACTAGTTTTCTCCTGGAGCCATATTGGAACCTGGTAGGTGGATGGTGCCAGCTCATTACTAAACTGATCTGCATCAATTTACAGTCTCTATGTGTAGATGTTACTGAATGTCTGTAAATAGGTTCTGGGTTCAGTTTTAATGTATTTGTCCTTTAAAATTCAATAGCCACATTAACTTTTGATACAGAAGCTAATTTCAAACCATGTTTACATGTATGTTTCAGCGGCTGTGAGGTGTAACCGTCTGACGTCTGCGGCCACAGAAAAGGACATTGATTCCACCATCAAAAGATGGCTACATCTGGCCCCGGATAGGGATGGTGGCAAGAGAGTGAGGATGAAGAGAAAAGAGCGTCAGGAGAGTACAACAGGTTAACGGACTTGCGACTTGTTTGGATGTTGAAGAGTTGTGTGCACAGTGCCACTTGTTCATGAACTTAAAAATAGATGTTCCCCTGACAGCAACATAGTGTTGGCCCAGATCCGGCCCACATCTGGTCCGTGTGTAATCCACATGTACCAGATCTGGGCCACATCGTTTTGCCGTCTGGGTCAAGAGCTGTGTGAAACATGGCATTGACATTTAAGCATTGTTTTTTGTTTGTTTGTTTAAATGTGAAAAAATAAATATTTTTTCAGATTACTGTTGTTGTTCAGGCATTTTTCATTTGGGCCAAGGGTGTGTATAAAGTGGCTAGATCAAGGTTTTGTTGAGGCTGACATGTGGAACCAAATGTTTGGTCCTGAATAGTACCAGAATAGGGCCAGCTATAATCATACATTTGGCTGAGATATGGCTATGCCATGGGCCATATGTGGCCCGAGTCCTAGCAACCAGACCTGGTCCAGTCATGTACCGTAATTCACTGCTGTATTTGGGCCAAGTGAAAGTGGGTTGTGTGGCCCATCACTGGGCCAAACCAGTTTTGCTATGTGGGTGGACATTTCCAGCCCATCGTTACATTTGAACCCCCTTCTGACCAATTTTAAATTAACCAAGATATGTATTTTACAGTGCAGAGTCTTGTCCAAGAGAAGAACAAGCTTCTCTTAGCAGCAACGAGGCATGTCTCAAATAAAAACACATATATGAGTGTGTGTATATATAGCATAACATAAAATACATTTATTAACAAAATTATAAGTTAAATTTTCCTTTTAATATTCTGAAATGAAGGAGCTCCCTGTAATCCAACACATGCCAGAAGCTGTGAAATGGCTCCGAAGCAACAGACATCTGTTCAGGGGTACAGTGGAAGAGCCTCTTTTCCTTAGAATGGACGAAGAGGACAAGGAAAAGGCCCTCGCCAATCTCCTTGAAGAATCAGAAGGTTACAAAGAGCCCTTTGTGTTTCATTTTGAATTCAGGGAAGACATGGAGATTTTTTTACAGGAATGTCAGGACAAAAAGAGACTAAGACTTAATGTTTCATTTGATAAATGCTAATTTTTGCAGGATTATCATGAAAAAATATACTTGAGTGAATTGTTCATTTTGAAAATTAGAATTTATGCAGGATTGTCATGACAAAATAGGCCTGAGTGAATTGTTCAATTGATAAATTTCATTTTAATCATTGTATAATTTTTCATTGTTTCTTTTAAAATTATGTTGCTGATGGTGTTTTTTTTATTGAAATTTTAGTTTTCATATAGAAAAATGCATGTTATTGGTTTTGGAGTAAATGTTTGTTTTCAGTTTTGTGATATATTTCATATAAAATGCCCATAAGTTTCAAGCATTATCATGAACAGGAAATGACTCGCATAATACAATGAAACAGATAATGACACAAAATTAAAATTTTAAGTGCTTATTGTGCTGTACTTTAATGTAATGTATCATAATACAAACTGACGTTTTGTGTGAAATAAAAGGAAATTGCGCTCTAAAACATTAGGCGGCGCTCCTCTGTTAAGAACTTCCGTTCTGGCGCTGCGGTTCTGAAACTGCTGGTGCAGCGGGTCTGCAGCTGGATACTATTGGAAACTTGGGCGGAGGTGGTGGCTAGGAAAAAGCAAAAAGGAGTAACTGTTGGATCAGAATGCCAAGAAGGTCTGGAAAAAACACAAGGTAAGCCAAGCGGTGAAATTGCTGATGGAGAAGAAACAGAAAGGAATACAATAAGAAACAAATTAAGATAAAATAAGATTGGGATTGGGAAACTGATTGGATTAAGGAAAAAGACAATGAAAGACTTTGAATTAACATTGGAAAATGAAAAAGGATTGTGAAGCACTGATGGATGGAATTGAAATTGCTGGACAAATGTTTGGAGTTAAAAAGCTATGTGCAACTGTAAGAATGGTTTCTTTTCTAAACCTACCTAATTACATACAAGACGAGGAAATAATAGACAAACTGTTGATGTGGGGTGTGACTACTATACTGCCCCTAAGAAGACGATACTATCCAGGAACTACGGAAGCAGGTGGAACTAGATACGTAAGAGTTAAGTTCCCACAGGATTTGGCATCATTACCTTTCAGTACAAAATTCAAAATTGAGGAGGGACTGCAATTTTTTCAGGTAATTTATGACTTTCAAATAAAAATTTGCAGAATTTGTACGAACACAAGTCATGAAATGAAAGACTGTCCTCAGTTCATTTGCAGGAAGTGTGATGAGCAGGGACATTATGCTAGAAACTGCATGGTACCCTGCTGCAAAAACGGTAACATAGTGACGACAGATGACCTACCAGAGGTTGAACCAGAGGAGGAGAATAGTGAGGAACAAAATCCAATGACAACAAAATCATTAGGAAAAGAAATAGAAGCAGAACTGATGGATACAGGAGAAGACTTGAATTTAATACAGGCAGAGGTAAAGGCAAAGGATGATGGAGAAGAAAGAGAGTTCATGGGGGTGGAGAAAACAAAGAATAATAAAAAATGAAAAAGCAAAAAAAAAGAAAGAAATGCCCTTAAAAAAAAAAAGAAAAAAAGGGAGAAAGAGCAAAGAATGAAACAAGAGTTGCATTAATGTTTGAAGAAGATTCTTACTGATTAATTTTTATTTTTATTTATTTTTTAAATAATATATATAGGATTACATTGGACTGAAAGATTGCATTGTCTTCCCTGCTTGGAAGCCAGGACACTGGATGTTGTGTGTAAGTTATTTGTAATCTGGCTATTTTATGTGTTTAATGTAATGTGCAGTGTTGTTTGAAAATTGCCTGCATTTGTCTTATCACAATTCATAAATACCATTTCATGATTCAGAAGTACTAACACTTTTTTTCAGGTCATGAAGCCAAAAGATAGGCACATGTACTTCCTAGATTCAACCAATCCAGATGGGTTGGGTGATGAGAGATATGTGAATGTTTTCAGGTTGCAAAAATAAATATAGAAGAGAAAATGTTTAAGGTTCTCAGTTCAGGTTTGCTGTTCAAGGTTCACTGTTCAATGTTTGTGTTCAAGTGTTGTCATTGAGAGAGTGCCGTTCAAGAGTTTAAAAAGCTTGCTTAATGGTTACTTGCACGATGTTCTGATTTTGCATGCTGTAACAGTTTTTACAAGAAATACCTTTTGAGGAGGGACTGCAATTTTTTTCAGGTAATTTATGACTTTCAAATAAAAATGTGCAGAATTTGTTCGAACAAAAGTCATGAAATGAAAGACTGTCCTCAGTTAATTTGCAGGAAGTGTGATGAGCAGGGACATTATGCTAGAAACTGCATGGTACCCTGCTGCAAAAACGCTAACATAGTGACGACAGATGACACATATATACACACATATATACAAGAGTGGGAGTAGAGAAGGAAAGAGAGAAGGCAAGTAGCAAAACTTACAAAACAGTCCTTGAAGCCAGCACGGAAATCTGTTTCATTATCTAAGATTGAGAAACGGCAGTATACTTGCATTGGTTTTGCGTGTCGAATTTCAACTTAGCGCTGGTGCAGTTCGTTGGCTTCTTCCGTTCCGCGGGAAGGTTTGAACTGAGGACTTGAAAGTTAGTTTCGATGGAGAAACTCCATGTCTCCAGATGAGTGCGATGGAAGCGCGTCGCCGTGACGTCCGGGAGAGACGTGCGTGAGTGGGCGATGGATGATTCAGGGCAATCGGGAGAACACACCAGGAGAATCCTGGTGTTCCTCTTTTATGACAGATAAGCCGACACACCTCCTTGAGGTGGAATAGCCAATGACATAGGTGCAAAGTTGGCGGGCAAGCTTTTCCCTTTGTCTGGTCTTTTAGCTGAATTTGCATACTGATGACTATCAGATCGGATTCCGAGATGGAGTATTTTCTTCACAATATCATTAAACACATAGAAAAATGCATTTGTCAGCTATGTGACATACTTCAGTGAATAGCTCGAGTCCGGAGCTTTACGGAGAGATCAAACTCAATAGATCAGAAAGGCATATAAAAGAAGTTATGGTTTACAAACAAAATTCCATCATTAAAACTAAAACTAACTCAACTACAGTTATTTACTAAGTCTAAACATTAGGAAACGTGCACACACTCGAGATACATGATGGGTGCATACATGGATGTGACTTGGCATAGTTATATTTTACATATACAGTCAATAATGTATGTTTGTGTGTTTTTGTGTGTGCCTGTGTGTGTGTGTGTTGGGTGTTGGAATGTGGATCTGGCCCGTAGTCCACATTGGGGGCCCTTTGATGTCCCAAGAGCTAGTAAATTGGGCCCTTTGTTTTACCTCGAAGGGTAATAAAGGTGTCAGAGTGTTTGTTTTTCTCTAGACCTGCCGGAGCCAAGATGAGACTTCACAACCCAGTCCAGCATGCTAAAAGCGTTCTGAACATTCCAAAGTTTATTGATTATCCTGATACGTGTGCAATATGCTACAGCAAACAACGCACTTGTGTTGCTTCATAAAATTGAGGTTAAACCCTGATGTCAGATGGATTACTATAATGTCTATGGAGTGACAGAAATTCTCAGATTTCATCAAATATCTTAATTTGTGTTCTGAAGATGATAGAACGTCTTGCTTGTGTGGAACAACATGAGGGTGAGTAATTAATGACAAAGTTTTCATTTTTGGGTGAACTAACCCTTTCAATTATCACAACCTATCTTAGTTTCATTTAATCAACCTTATGTTTACCTTGATGTTTGCAGGCACTCGATAGCTTTCTGCATTGGAAAGGGCATAAAAATTCCAAAATGTCTTCTTTACCATAAATCAAGTCATCCAAGCCCTCGACACCTTGGTCCATAAGCTTCTCAACCAGCTGGTTGGTTACATCTGGCGAAAGGCTTGGCAACACCAACAGTACAGCATCTTTCAGGGATTCTTTTATTCCAAACATTATTCTAGAAACTGTCTTGATTTATGCACAAGCAGCCTAGATCTTGTGATGTCAAGTAATGAACTCCCTGGTCTATAAGACAAACAGACTGACATTTCTTTGTGACAAAATACACATTGCAATTGTCATGTACAAGAATTAACTAAATGTTCCCAAATACAAATCACCTCATCATTCTTTTGCAAAACAACATGCATGTTTCTTTTTGTAAAGTGTTTCTTTTACAGTCACTTCATTGCATGCCACTGTATTCCCTGGCTGAAAATTATGACAGGCAGCAGATCCTTGAATGTCATTATTGTAGTCATTAACAATGAAACTCCATTCCCCTCTCTGCCACAAAATTTTCAGGGAAAGGGCTTCCTGCATTTAGGTAGGCCTGCAGAATTTGATGTCTTTCTGCCAATGTAGCACTCAGGTTCTTGAAATTGTGCAATTTTCTCGCACACTGTTTAAAGTATGAGTGCTTACTTTCAAAGCGTAGTGTCCAAAGGTGAATAAGTGGACCAAAACGAACAGTAAGCTAAGGATAATAATAGTGGTGCTTTGGCTTAAGTGGATGATTTGGAAAAGCCAACTTTCGAGTCTCAATATTATCCTCTATTAGAACTGATAAATATGCAATCTGACCAAAATTAATGGAAGGAGCACAGATGAGATCTGCTATCTGTCTGAGTTCAAGTACTAACTGCCATACATAATTTTCAGTTGGACTGACAATCTTTTTCCCAACAAAAAGAGGTAAAAGCCAGAGCAGGCACCAATTCTGAACTGCATGTCCACTTAATTTTCCAGCAGCAGGAGCCAACTCAACTGGTTTTTCACGTGCATCATTCCCAAGATACTTAAACTGGTCTGATTTAGTTCAGTGTATGTGAACTGTTTCTCCTGATTTACAAGATGATCGATATACAAAGCAAGGTCAAACGACACAACACCTTCGAATAGGTCATGTCCAAGATGGGGAGGTAGTCCTGGCTGGCAAACCTAAAATATTTTCATGTCATTAAAGGGAGAATTACATTTGAGACCAACTGCACTTTCAGTTTGACCAGCATCCAAATCCTTAAGATTTTGCTCATACGACTCCACAGTTCTTGTTACTGCCTTTGTTAGGGGAGCTGATTGAAATGTCTGGTGGTCAATTTCACAAAATCTGCAAGTTTTTACTTTTACTGAAATTTTCAACAAAGCCACCAATGTAATGCGATCCAAGGTTATCTCCAGCTATAGCACACAATGTACATTTGTGCACCTTTCCATCAGCTAATTCAACCCCATTTTCCTCGAGGTCTTTAAGGTCTTTTACCAGAGTGGCAAAGACCAAATCTTGTCCAAAAAATCTAAAATCTTGTTCCCTACATAGCAGAACTAGCTGCATAGGGTCAATGCCTGACCTACAGTGAGGCAACAGGTTTGCAAGTGTCATGTAAACGGCGAGAATTATGTGTTTTTTTCTTACCAGACCCAAGTGGATTGGCAGCTTCAAAAGCATCTTCATACAAGATTAAAGCCAATCAATCTGTATTTTGATCAGCTTTAAACAGCACATTTTCAACAATATTTTTGCCATTCCTGCCTACATTACAGTAAAGCACTTGCGCAAGTCACGAGCAAACCACCGAAATGCGTCCAATGCTGTTCAATAAACGTTGCCAATGCTCAAACAGCATCTTGGACAAATGTGGCTCAGCTGTGTGAGCAGAAGCGTAGCCAGGTGTCTGGCAAGAAATAGAATAGTGTACAAATGTATTCAGGGATTGCATTTGTTCAGTACAGTGTTGTTCAGTGCAAGATTTTGATGTTATTTAAGCTCAAATAAAAGTAAGGGAAAATATTTGCACTAACTGTTATAAACTAATACTGTATGTAACAATGATAGAGACACTGCTGTTTACATTTTTTGTTAAGTATGACAAAAATATTTTAGTAATGAAATTTGAAGTAAATGAGAAATAATGCAAAGGAAAGTTAATTTTCAGAAATTTTGTGCTTTCTTGTGCTTAAATGTTAAAATGGCCCTCCTATGAGGTGTCAATCACAGCTACAGCCCCCAGCCAATTTGAGTTTGAGACCCCTGGATTAGACAGACCAAATATGATGTTGATCTGATTAAAGCTCTAGGAGGAGTTTGTTAAAATACAACGTTTGGAAATGGCAAAGATAATTCAAAATATCTGACTTCCTGTTGGTTTTCAGATTTTTCTCCAAGAGACTTTTTTGTAGGTATTGGGCTGTTAGATGTGTCTAACGAATTTCATACTTGTATGTGAAACGTAGGGTCAGGGGCACTTCGTTGAAATTTTGTAGGAGCCATTTTGCCACACCTAATTCTGAAACCCATATCAGGCATACATTTTTACCACTTCTGACGCATCTGGAAAGTTTCATAAGTTTGAGCATGTTTAGGCCCTCAAAATGTGATTCTCCTTTCATGGCAAAACATCAGATTTTGTCAGTCCGCCACGGACACACCCTTCAACGAAAACTCAAGATCTTTGTAATTTAACATCACGAAGGCCTTAAGATTAGACTGACCATATATGATGTGCTTCTGGTTAAATCTCTATGAGGAGTTAATCACAGTGTAAAACATGTCATTTCCTGTTACCCACAGGTGGTGCTATGACCGTGAATAACTGAATATTGACATGTAGATGTCTTCAGGTCAGGTCAGGACTCTGCCAGAGTTACAACAACTTCCTGTTTCATGGGAAAACATAGAAATTTGCTTTCGATAGGGTAGAACACAATTATTTATTCAAACTTTTAGAGCAATTTGGTTTTGGGAAAAATTTTATAAAATGTATTAGAGCTTTATATAAAGATACAATTAGTTTTGTGAAGTGTAATGGTTTTGATGACAAAAGGTTTTTGGCATAACAAGGTCAATAATTTAGGGATGCCCTCTATCTGCATTATTATATAGTATTGTAGCTAAACCTTTAGGTTTAGTAATTGCAGAAGATGAAAATATTAAAGGAATTAGCTTTGGGGGAATAGAGAAAGATCAAGGAGCTATGGAAAAAATACAAAAATATTGTAGGGTTTCGAGAGCAAGAATAAACAGAAAAAACTGTAGTGGTGAGAATAGGGACAGCAAAACAATTATCTGACTACCTTAATTTTAAAGAGGAGACAGAAAATATGAAAATTCTGGGAAATGTAATTGGAAAAGATGAAAAGAAATCTAGAGATTTTAGGAGGAATGGAGAGAAAGTTGACTTTTTGGAGACGATTGTTGAATTTAAGGGGGAAAATTTTGATTGTGAATGCACTGATGCTTTCAAAAATGTGGTATGCATTGGATGTCACTTCATTACCAATTTGGGTTTATAAGAGTTTGAAAGTGTATTTTAAATGTTATATGGGAGGGGAAACCAGCAAAGATTGCATATGACACAATGATAGGACCTGTTAAGGAGGGAGGTTTAGGGTTGTTAGATCCTGGTATAAGAATGAAGAGTCTAAAGATTAAGATAATGAAGAAATAACAGACAAGAGTGGAAGGATGGAATTATTATTATTTTTTTTTTAATAAGTGTGGAGGTCTTAATATGGGTGAGAAATAATATGGATGAAATTGAAGGAACATATGTTAAAGGGTGTATCAGAATTCTATAGAGAAGTTCTAGGGTCATGGAAAGAATTTTTGCTGACAGTTGTGTATAAGCCAGAAGAAATGAACAAGTTTTTGAATCATCCATTGTTTTTAAACTCCAATATTTTAAATGAAGATAAGGAATTGTATATTAAATAGTGGATTGCAGCAGGAATAATTAACGTTAGAGATGTTTTGTTTCAGGTTATACATGGCTTTATACCACTACAAAGGGGTATTGTAAAACAAGAATTAGACTAAATCAAAACAGCAATTCTACATGAATGGAAGAATGGATAGAAGGAATAGGAAATACGGATGAAGGAAGGGGAAAGGTTGAAGAGTTTTTAGTTTTTTTTTAAGAAATTGAAATACAATTTCAATTCAATCATGTTCTTTAAAATTTTTTTATTTTTTTAAATGATGGTCTTTGTTCAACCAATAGCAAATGGATTTGGAATAGGTTATTCCCGGGGACCCAAAATTAAAACATTTGGGAGAATTTGAGAATAAATTACATGGATCCAGAGATTGAGACTTTTAATTTTCTCTAAGACATCTAAGATGAGTCTCATTTTTGTATAAATTACATTATGTAAAATGAGGATTGCACAGAATTCAAGATGTGAAAAGGAAGACGAAAGTTTTTTACATTTGTTTTTATTGTGTTCAGGATTTTATGAGAGGAATAAAACATTTCATAGAAGGAATTTTTTGGGTAAAAAAAAAAACTGAACAACCAATTGAATGGAATAAAGTATTTTTACTTGGACTAAAAGGAAGAAGGAATGTGTGTCTGTTTTGTTTGTTTTTTGTTTATTTTTGCTCCCAGCAGCTTATGCTTATGGACGGATTAATGGCAATGACTACAGCAATGGCAGGAGGAACACCAAATGAAATGAAATTGTACTAGAACAAAGACAATGAGATAGAAACGGAAAGGATAAAGTGGATTTAACAAACGTGAGTGATGCGAGAGAGGAGGACATTATAAAAGCGGTGGCAGAGAAAATTGGAGAAATTAAAATCTTCAAGTTCACATCAAGTATCAAGTATCAAGTCTGCTTTATTGTCAATTCTTCCACATGTACAGTACATACATACAGAGAATCGAAATTGCGTTACTCTCAGACCCCCGGTGCATACAGATAACACTAACAGTAGAGCTTAAGAATCTAGATCAATATAAAATATAAGATATAAGATATAACTATACAATAAGGGGATGTAAAAAATAAATAAATAAATAAAGTTAAATAAAGCAGCGCAAGGCACATGGCAGATAGAGTGCAAACCAGTGAACAAACAGTGCAGATAAAAAGATTGGCTTATTCATTCTGATTAAAGTGACAAAAGGGCTCAAGAGCAGTTATTATATTTAAACTGACTGATGAGGTGGTAGAATGACGTCAGTTCCATGGTGAATGAGGTAGTGAGTAGACCAATGCTGCACAAAGTGACTGGTGCATGTCATCGTATGTTAGTGGGAGGGGGGGTGGAAGGACCTGGGGATGTGGGATCTGGGGAGGGTTCATAGTTCAGTGGTGCCTGGGGCAGAAAAGGGACGGGGGGGCAAGTTCGGGAGCGAGTTCAGCTTCCTGACAGCCTGATGGATGAAGCTGTCCTTCAATCTGCTGGTCCTGGCCTGGAGACTCCGCAGTCTCCTCCCTGATGGCAGCAGACTGAAGAAGCTGTGTGACGGGTGGGTGGGATCACTTGCGATGCAGAGGGCTTTGCGAGTGAGACGGGTTCCGTAAGTTTCTTGGAGGGAGGGGAGAGAGACACCAATGATCTTCTCAGCTGCTCTCACTATGCGTTGCAGAGTCTTCCGGCAGGACGCATTGCAGGCGCCATACCACACAGTGATGCAGCTCGTCAGAATGCTCTCGATGGTGCCTCTGTAGAAGGTGCACATGATGGGGGGTGGGGCTCTGGCTCTCCTCAGTTTGCGGAGGAAGTAGAGACGTTGTTGAGATGTTATAAGTGCGACGAGAGGGGACATTTTGCAAGGGACTGTAAAGCGGTGAAGTGCCCGGATTGCAAGGAAGTACTCAACAAATGTGAATGTTGGATGAGAATCGAGGAAGAGGAGGAAGAAGGAATGAATGAGCAGGTGCATGTCGTCTGTGCTTTGGTCAAAGTCCAGTCTTTGCTTTGGTGGAAGTGTAAATAATGGCGTCAATATTGCCATATCAATTTGAGCCCGAATCAGACCCAGATAGCAGTAATGATGAAGAGGGTCAAGCAGAACTTTTAATGGACGTTTATGAATGTTGTATGTATTTGTGTCAAAGTGTTTAGATATGCTGTCACTTGTAAATGCTACTGCTGACCCATAGTGTTCTGATTAAAACTTTACTGTAGCTGAATACATGACTGAGTAGTAGCATTTTTGTAAAGGTATCATTTAATTTATAGCATGAACAAGCATGTGGGTTAACAACATAAAAGCCGTAATGAAACAATGCTGTACACTGATAACAGAAACGCCAACAAACTTCTATGTAATCACACCAGTGAATTCTGGTGTGTGTTTGTTGGCATTTCTGTTATCAGTGTACAGCTTTTCATTACAATGTTTGTAGGCATTTGTTGGAGAAGTATGAAATAGAATTTAGCTAACTGGCTAACGAAGCCAAACTGCGTTGGTCTTTGTTTACGTCCAAGAATCTATATAACTTTATTATAAAAAAAAAAAAAACATACTTACAGGTTGGGGCCCATAAACAGCAGCTTCTGCTATTATATTGGGAACTGCTCCATCTTTCAGTAATGTGCAACACTAACTTAGCATTATAATTGTCTGTTCGCAAAGTCCAGCATCCCTAGGAAGAAGACTTGAATGCATGCGACATGACCTCGCAAACTTTGTTGCGTGTTCCCGGAGGCAGTGTTTATGTTAATAATAAGGCAAGGATGTCCACAGTCTGTGCTTTTATGTTTGCTGGTCACTGAATCTTTAGGCATAGCCATAAAAGAAGGAGAAACAATAAGAGGAATAAGAGTTGAAGGAAGTAGTGAAGAAGACAAAATATTTCAAACAATGAGCGACTGGCAGAAATGTTAAATTAATGTAAAGTACGACCTGCAAGGCAGAGAAAACATTTTAAATCAGCCTTTATTCTTAAACATTGTAATTTTAAATCAAGGTAAAGTTTTTTTTTTTTTTTTTTTTAAATGTGGGAATTACAAGGGTAAGAATTGTTTTATAAGAATTTAAAGAAGGGATTTTACCTGTACAATATATAGTAGATGTAATGGAAGAGGCAAAGGAGGATTTTAGCAGACAAGAGATAATAAACAAATATGAAGTAATTAAAAAGGCAATACCCAAAGACTGGATAAAAAGAATTGAAAACATGGAAGAGGGGAAAATAGAAAAGAAGTGTATGTGAAGTTGGGAGGAAAATGTTTTTTTTTTTTAAATGTACGGTGAAGATGTTTTTTTTTTTTTTTTGGAGTTTTAGAGACAAGCCTATTGTAAATGAGTACCGGCAGCAGAAATTCAAAGATTTAAAAGAGAATTTGGAATAGTATGAAAGGAACAATAATAGAGACACATTTGGAGTGCTTGGAATATTTTATTAGACACAAAATGGTTTTTACAGTTTTACTGAACAAAATTGGGATGGAGCAAAGTGCAACATGTAAAGTGTGTCAAGATGATGATGAAGGGTTTTTACATGCATTTTTACACTGCAAAGAATTGGAATATTCTAATGGTAAATGTAAAAGTATATTTAAAGATTTAAAAAGGGAGAAAAAAGATTAAGATGTGGAATGGAATAAGGTGGTGATGCTGGGATTGGATAAACAATGTAAAAACAAAAAAAACAATCTGCTTGTGATGTTAATGAAAAATGTAAATTTATGTTATGTAAAGAAAAGTAAAAAGTAAAGATTTCTTGTATTTTATAATGGAATGCTTTTTATGGAATGACAAAATATTTTTATTCTAAATTATGTTTTTTAGGGGGAATAAATGTTTTGGTAGAAAATATTCTGTTGTATTTTAATGTAGAGCTTTCTTGTGTTGTATTATATTAGTAATGGAAATATTTGAATACTTTATATAAAAAATAAATAAATAAAAATAAAAAGCGCGCCCAATCAATCTCGTCTGNTAATGGAATGCTTTTTATGGAATGACCAAATATTTTTATTCTAAATTATGTTTTTTAGGGGTATAAATGTTTTGGTAGAAAATATTCTGTTGTATTTTAATGTAGAGCTTTCTTGTGTTGTATTATATTGGTAATGGAAATATTTGAATACTTTATATAAAAAATAAATAAATAAAAATAAAAAGCGCGCCCAATCAATCTCGTCTGATATCAAAAACTAAGCAGGGTCGAGCCTGGGCTGCATTTCCCAAATCATCGTAAGCCTAAGTTGATCATAGAGACCATTGTTCTACGATCAACTTAGGCTTACGATGCTTTTGGGAAACGCAACGCTAGATAGTACTAGGATGGGAGACCGCCTGGGAATACCAGGTGCTGTAAGCTTTTGGTTTTACTTCACTAGTGTGCTAACATTTTAAAAAGCCTGCTCTTGACTGCAGCTTTTGCTCACGGCCATACCACCCTGAGCGCACTAGAGGCACTTGTGAGCAAACAGGAAGTGTTTGGGCCTCAGTGGGGTGAGGGAGGCTCACCCAAACTTTTTGTTTTTGTAAAAAGGTTTTTTTTTTTTTTTTNNACAAGGGGGCAAGCAGAAAATGAACCGGGAAAACAACAAAGAGAAAAGGATTATACGGAGAGACGTGACAAGAGGATTTACACAAAAGAAGCAACGGTGGTGGTGAATTTGTCAGGAGATACAGGACGGCAAAGCGACGAACATCATCAAGGTGACGATTCTACCCCGGCACCCGTATAGAAGATGGAACAAGGTTTCTGAAGGAAGGGGCTTCTTTACCGTACAGCACGAGGATGGAGATGGAAGAAGATCCTCAATACTTTAGTGTGATACACAGTCAGCAGGTTAAAACCTGTAGGCCGTGTATGAGCCCTGACTACATAATAAGGGACTGTCCGAAATAGAAGTGCTACATGTGAGGGAAAGAGACCATTTCGCAAGGACTGCAATGCGGTGCCCAGATTGCAGGATGATCTTAGACAAATGTGAATACTGGATGGTCAAAGAGCAAAAGGAGGAAGATCAGGTAGGCGGGCGGACGCATGAGAGTGATAATGAAGATGAGCAACTGGGAGACACAGAAGAACTGGAGATAAATGTCACTGAAAACATAGACACTGACAGCGGACATGATAGGACTGGATTAACACGAGAAGAAGAGACATGGACACCAATGCAGATAACTGTGAGTCTGCAAATTGTACAGGTGCTGGTCATATAATTAGACTATCATCAAAAAGTTGATTTATTTCACTTATTCCATTCAAAAAGTGAAACTTGTATATTATATTCATTCATTACACACAGACTGATATATTTCAAATGTTTATTTCTTTTAATTTTGATGATTATAACTGACAACTAAGGAAAATCCCAAATTCAGTATCTCAGAAAATTTGAATATTGTGAAAAGGTTCAATATTGAAGACACCTGGTGCCACACTCTAATCAGCTAATTAACTCAAAACACCTGCAAATGCCTTTAAATGGTCTCTCAGTCTAGTTCTGTAGGCTACACAATCATGGGGAAGACTGCTGACTTGACAGTTGTCCAAAAGACGACCGCTGACACCTTGCACAAGGAGGGCAAGACACAAAAGGTCATTGCAAAAGAGGCTTGCTGTTCACAGAGCTCTGTGTCCAAGCACATTAATAGAGAGGCGAAGGGAAGGAAATGATGTGGTAGAAAAAAAGTGTACAAGCAATAGGGATAACCGCACCCTGGAGAGGATTGTGAAACAAAACCCATTCAAAAATGTGGGGGAGATTCACAAAGAGTGGACTGCAGCTGGAGTCAGTGCTTCAAGAACCACTACGCACAGACGTATGCAAGACATGGGTTTCAGCTGTCGCATTCCTTATGTCAAGCCACTCTTGAACAACAGACAGCGTCTGAAGCCGCTAAAGACAAAAAGGACTGGACTGCTGCTGAGTGGTCCAAAGTTATGTTCTCTGATGAAAGTAAATTTTGCATTTCCTTTGGAAATCAGGGTCCCAGAGTCTGGAGGAAGAGAGGAGAGGCACACAATCCATGTTGCTTGAGGTCCAGTGTAAAGTTTCCACAGTCAGTGATGGTTTGGGGTGCCATGTCATCTGCTGGTGTTGGTCCACTGTGTTTTCTGAGGTCCAAGGTCAACGCAGCCGTATACCAGGAAGTTTTAGAGCACTTCATGCTTCCTGCTGCTGACCAACTTTATGGAGATGCAGATTTCATTTTCCAATAGGACTTGGCACCTGCACACAGTGCCAAAGCTACCAGTATCTGGTTTAAGGTATCCCTGTTCTTAATTGACCAGCAAACTCGCCTGACCTTAACCCCATAGAAAATCAATGGGGTATTGTGAAGAGGAAGATGCGATATGCCAGACCCAACAAAGCAGAAGAGCTGAAGGCTACTATCAGAGCAACCTGGGCTCTCATAACACCTGAGCAGTGCCACAGACTGATCGACTCCATGCCACGCCGCATTGCTGCAGTTATTCAGGCAAAAGGAGCCCCAACTAAGTATTGAGTGCTGTACATGCTCATACTTTCATGATCATACTTTTCAGTTGGCCAAGATTTCTAAAAATCCTTTCTTTGTATTGGTCTTAAGTAATATTCTGATTTTCAGAGATACTGAATTTGGGATTTTCCTTAGTTGTCAGTTATAATCATCAAAATTAAAAGAAATAAACATTTGAAATGTATCAGTCTGTGTGTAATGAATGAATATATAATATACAAGTTTCACTTTTTGAATGGAATTAATTAAATAAATCAACTTTTTGATGATATTCTAATTATATGACCAGCACCTGTACTGGACAAAGCAGTGGAACAAGAATGGGTCAACGAACAAGAAAGGGCAAACAAAGAGAATGAAAACACCAAGGACGGCAGCAATCCGGGGTCATCGAGCAAAAGAAGAAGAGCGAGAAAGGTATGTTTCATTCTTTGTTTTATTTTATTTTTTATATAATTAAGGTTTTGAGTTTTTTAGTTTGTTTTTGTGAGTTTATACACTTCCCAGCAGAAGTTTGCAAATTGGAGAAAACATGGTTTCTCTTATACATTTGCCTGCATTCATTGATGACTGAAATTTTAGATAAAAAAATTAGGGAGTAACACCAGCATCTGACATCAGGAGGAGAATGTATCCGGGCACTGAGACCACAGATGCAGGGGCGTGTCTAGAGCATTTTCAGTGGGGGGCCATGCTGGGGCACTGCCTCCAAATGGGGTGGCCGCCAGTGACCAAAAAAAAAAAAAGCTAAATTCTACAGTATATTACATAAATCCTATTGATTTTTTTTTTTTTTAACTTGAATAAAGTTACTTGTAAACAAATGTAATAAAGCACATTTTTGATTAATTTAGTTTGTCATCCCTGTATATATCCATTAAGTTAAATTTGAGAGCCAGTGTTTATTATTTTTAGTGTTTTAATAAAACTAACAAGTTTATAAAATAATGAGCAATTTTAAAAACCCAGAAGCAGAAACGATGTCAACTATTTGCTTTTAATAAGTAGTTTGGCCATTACAATATACAGTAGTTTTATTCACCATCTCATTCAAATAATGATAAATAAATTTAAAAAAAATTCCCCCCACTGTAATAAATCAAATGGTTTGGCCAAAACATCATAGTGTTTCATTCAACATTTCTTTCAGATTAATTTACAAAAAAGCTGAGTAACACAGAGTTAAAGTTTTAGCACTGTAACAGTTCAAATGAAAACACCACAGTTTAGAAATAAAATATGGAACCATTACATTGTGCTCTGCTAACATATTAAAGAACAGTCTTTAGTTTAGAAACAATAAAAACAGTAGCAGAAAGAGAGGAAGTGGTTTCGGTGGTGACTGGCAAACCGTCTAACAAAATCATCTAAGTCAAGACATTTGGCTCTCCTCACCTCAATGCTTAAGACTCCAAGATTACTGAGTCTGTCATCAGTCATGGTAGTGCGTAAATGTGTTTGTGACGAGCAGGGCGGGCGAGAGCCGTGAGGGAACGGCGCGAGGCCGGTGACGCAAGTGATAACGAGCATCACCTGCGAGGCGCGCCGGCCTCGGGTCTCTCACGGAGGAGCTCCAGGAGCATAAAAGGAGGAGTGACGACAGTGAAGGACGAGAGAAGACCAGGCCTGGATTTTATTTTATGTTTTATTATGTTTGTGTGGCCGGCAGACGTCCGCGAGGGTCTGCCGGCATTACTTTCATTTTGTATTTGTTTATTTTGGTATTAAAATTGGTTTGAACGTTCGCCGGTTCCCGCCTCCTTCTTCCCATATTTACGAACTGTGTTACAGTGTTTTTATGAGCTTAAGTGCAGAGAAGCTGCGCTCACAACTTGCGCTGCTGACTGGTAAGGCCACAGCTATGCAGCACAAACGAAAAAGCTGATAATAGTGATGTCCGGTTCGCGAACGAATCGTTCTTTTTAACCGGTTCTTTTCAGTGAACCGTTTGAACCAGTTCACCAAATCGGTCTGAATCGTTCCAAACAGTTCGCATCTCCAGTTAGCAAACACGAATCCACAAATTACTAAAGTTACTCACTTTTTGACGTGCCTGACACTACCTCTCGAAATAAAGCAACATCCCGGAGTTATTCAGTTACTCCAACAGTACACTGACTTAACCTGCTGTGGAGAGAGAACTGATGATGATGAGCACTAGCAGCAGAGCAGCTGATATGAGTGCGCATGCGCGGCGCACTCGAATGAACGTACACGGCCTGCACCGCTCTCGTTCTCGATTAGAATCGGTTGCAGCGGTTTTCGGATCATCAGTACACAACCGAGAACCGCTTCTTTCGGACATGTCCGATTTAAGAACAGGTGAGCTGATGATACTGCGCATGCGTGTAATTTTTCAAGAGAACGAAAAGCATGTTAGTCAAGTTTTGTTTAACATCGGACAGTGTGATAATATAAAATATACTGGAAATATAACGTTTTGTGCTTTTCCAAATACACCATAGCAGATAACATACTGTACATAATAAAACATGCCAACATGAACATAATATTTTGTACACAGATCAAATAATGTTCAGAAATAGTTCTACAAATTTATTTTTCTATATTAATGTTATTTAAAAAGCAATAGGCCTATAGTAAAAGTTGAGCAGTTGTGCTTTCAAGTTATTTTTTTTAAGATTGGAAACAATTAGATTTATCAAACTAAACATTTTTTGTTTCATAAATAATCCATGGACAGCTTATTTAATTTCTAAACAAGGTGATATAAAGATGATAAATGACGTAATCAAACTACAGCGAGAGCAAACAAGCGACTCTTTGATCGCTCTCGCGGTTCTCGAATCTCAATCTCGTTCTCGAGTAGAATCGGTTGCAACGGTTTTCGGATCATCAGTACACAACCGAGAACCGCTTCTTTCGGACGTGTCCGATTTGAGAACCGGTGAGCTGATGATACTGCGCATGCGTGATTCAGCGTGTGATCTGAAGCTACAGAACAGTAATGACTGTCAGAGCACCGGTTAACTAGGACAACTGATGCTATGAGAGGACTCGAATGAGGGGCCAATCTGGCGAAACGTAAGTTAAATAAATCGTAATGTAAGAGGATCATGGTTTCTGCTCTGATGAAGGTTAATTTATTCACTTTATAACTGTAAAACTTTGTTTGCACATCACTGCCTGTACGTGTTTGCTTTAGATGCAAAACTAAATTGTAAGAAACGCTTCAGATTATTATGTTTTGGTTGACTGGAGCGTAAAAGAACCGGTGAACCGGTTTTTTCAACCGGTTTATTGAATCGAACTGTCCGAAAGAACCGGTTCGCGGAAAAGAACCGAACTTCCCATCACTAGCTGATAAAACACTTCTTTGAATCGCGAACTTCAGTAGAGTCTATAAACTGATTGGCCGTAAAATGAACCAATCACAAGACATCTTATAGGGGGGGCACCTGGGGTGGCCAATCGAATTTCAGGGGGGGCCGGTGCCCCCCCTGGCCACCACGTAGACCCGCCCTAAAGTGAGTGAAGTGACATGTGGCCAAGTATGGTGACCCATACTCGGAATTTGTGCTCTGCATTTAACCCATCCAAGTGCACACACACAGCAGTGAACACACACACCGTGAACACACACCCGGAGCAGTGGGCAGCCATTGCTGCGGCGCCCGGGGAGCAGTTGGGGGTACGGTGCCTTGCTCAAGGGTCTCACCCCAGTCGTGGTATTGAGGGTGGGGAGAGCGCTGGACATTCACTCCCCTCACCGACAATCCCTGCCGGACCTGAGATTCGAACCCATGACCTTTGGGTTACAAGTCCGACTCTCTATCCATTAGGCCAGTGTTTCTCAACTCCAGTCCTCGGGACCCACTGCTCTGCACATTTTGTATGTATCCCTTATTTAACGCACCTGATTCAGATCATCAGCTCGTTAGGAGAGACTCCATGACCTGAACTGAGTGTGTCAGGTAAGAGAGACATACAAAATGTGCAGAGCAGTGGGTCCCGAGGACTGGAGTTGAGAACCACTGCATTAGGCCACGACTGCCCCAGTAATATCCCTCCCGTACAGCACAAAGTTCAACACAGAGGAAGGAATGCAGTATTTCCTTGATTGTGCATGATAGTAGGCAGGTTAAAACCTGTCAATTGTGCATGGGTACAGGACATGTGTTCAAAGATTGTCCGGAGTTCAAATGTTTTCTGTGTGAGGACTACGACTCAGTGAAGTGCCCTGAGTGTGGTAAGGTGGTGGTAAGGTGATGGTAAGATGTGAATGTTGGATAGGGGATGGTGATGAAATACCAAATATAGAGGCAGATGTTGAAAGAAACTGAACTGGGAAATGTTGGAGAGACTGAGAAAGAAAACGGAGAGAACAAAGAGACTAATGTGGAGAATCAGGAGGAAATGGAGGAGAATGAACAGAAAGGATCAATGGAAGAAGCAGGGGCATAAATCGCGGGGGACCCCCAAAATATATAATTAAAAACTACGCTAAGTATTGTAAATAAATGATACATACTTTAAAATAATTATGTAAGTAGTAAAGTAATACAAACGCAAACGGACGTTTTAAGTTTGGAAACATTTTGAGTCACCCCTCCCTTGCCTCACAGTGGTTTGGTCCACCGAGCACGTCTCACATATGTGTGTGTACCAGTCCGGTGGCGCCGGCGGGAGAGAACAGTTCAAGAGTTCAAGACAGTAGTTGAGAGGAGTTTCAGTAAGTACTAAGGTTAGGCTGTCAAGGCTATTTTATTCAAAAACAACGGATGAAATGATTCTTTTCTCTTTAATACAGACGATGCTGAGTAATTAGTCATAACAAAAGAAAACTGATGATTTTTTTCCCCGTGAGTCCGCTATTTTAGAGATTATAATGTTACCTAGCCTGTTTGCTAGCTTGTTTACGATAGATTGTTGGATAGTAAGTCACCCACAAAAACAACTATTAACATTGTGATAAGCATATGTGAACTGTAATAAGGCTAATAGATTTACTGTTGTGTGTTGGGTTTTGCTCAATGTGTATTCATCGTATTTTGGTGACTTGGTTGTAAACAACTTCAAAAATATTCCAATAAATAAATTATTTTGAAGAATATTTTGGTCAATTTAGTCAGTTTTTTTTATTGAACATAATGGCACAGTCTCCATGCTACAATAATAGTAGTAGTAAGGTTTTCTTCTGTGTAACATTACATCCTTAATAATATTGGCTGTAAGTTATATGTGTCCCCTTCAAAAATTGCTCTTGAAAAATTTTATGTTTATTGTCCCCCCCTAGTGTCAGATGAAATTTACGCCCCTGGGAAGAAGAAATATGGACACCACTGGAAATAACACAAGAAACGTTTGCGGAAATGGAGGAGGAAAATGCAATGAGGAAGAAAAGAAAGAAACAAGTGGAGAAAATGGACTGTAGAATGGACAGAAGAGAGACATTAAGAAGGCTAACTAAGGTAATACCAAATATAGAAGCTGCTAAGAAGAGACTTTTTTTTTCTTTTCTTTTTTTAACCTTTTATTTTTATGTTTTTAAATATTGTATCATGGAATGCTAGGGGTTTATTGAATATGGAGAAATTTGTAAAGATGGAGGTTTTTAGCTGATGTGATTGTATTGAAGGAAACAAAAGTGTGGAAAGGTTTCAAACAAAATGAGATGTTAATATACATTTTAATAATGGAAAGGACAATGTAGGTTATGGGGTAGGAATTTTAATTAGAAAAAGAGTATGTGGAAAAGAACAAATGATATTTGAAGATGGGGTAGGGAAAACTATGACTGTGAAAATAGAAAAAGAAGAGAATTTGATTGTTTATAATACTCATGCACCAAATGGAGAAGATGGACTTAAAAAAAAAAAGTTTTCATATAATCGGATATGGCAAGTAATATGGTTTTTAGAAATTACAAAGGAAGAGAGGAGTTGAAAAAATTATGAATGATTGTAAATTGATTGTGTGGAGACAACAAAATAGAACAAGAAGGGAATTTTAGAATTCAAGAAGACGGGTGGTTTTAAATGAACTGAAACAAAATAGAATAGACTATATTGTATGTGTAGAGGAAATGGAAGGGAGGATTAAGAATGTGTTTTAGGAAGTAGTGGGTTTTAGCGATCATTCTGTGACAATAGATTTTATATGAGTGGAAAGAGGAGGAGGAATGTGGATGATAAATGTCATCCATGGATGATAAATGTCTTATAGAGTGATTATTTAAAGGTTCTAAAAAGGTTGTAGAAGAAAGCAAGATTAAAATGTGTATGGGGAAGATAAAAGAATATGGTGGGATAATGTGAAATGGGAGATAAAGTAATTTTCAATAGAATATAGCAAAATTGTTTGAAAAGCTGAAAGGAAGAGAGAAAGGGAGGTAAGATAACATAGATAATGAGTTAAAGGTGCCCTCGAATGAAAAATTGAATTTACCTCGGCATAGTTAAATAACAAGAGTTCAGTACATGAAAATGACATACAGTGAGTCTCAAACTCCATTGTTTCCTCCTTCTTATATAAATCTCATTTGTTTAAACGACCTCCGAGGAACAGGCGAATCTCAACATAACACCGTTACATAACTGTTACGTAACAGTCAGGGTGTACGCCCCCAATATTTGCATATGCCAGCCCATGTTCCCAACATTATGAAAGGCATTAGACAAGGGCAGAACATCTGGATCTGCACAGCTGAATCATCAGACTAGGTAAGCAAGCAAGAACAACAGCGAAAAATGGCAGATGGAGCAATAATAACTGACATGATCCATGATATATTTTTTGTGATATTTGTAAACTGTCTTTCTAAATGTTTCGTTAGCATGTTGCTAATGTACTGTTAAATGTGGTTAAAGTTACCATCGTTTCTTACTGTATTCACGGAGACAAGAGCTCTCGCTATTTTAATTTTTAAACACTTGCAGTCTGTATAATGCATAAACACAACTTCATTCTTTATAAAACAGTGTAGCATTAGCCGTTAGCCACGGAGCACAGCCTCAAATTAATTCAGAATCAGATGTAAACAATATAACAGTATACAATACTCAAATAATCCGATGCATGCATGCCGCATGCATGACGAACACTTTGTAAAGATCCATTTGAGGCTTATATTAGCTGTGTGAACTTTGTAAATGCGCTGTAATATAGTCGAGACCTCGTTTGGCAGGGAGCATGCGATTTAAAGGGGCGGCGCCCAGCGTAAATCAGTGCATTGTTAATGATGCCCCAAAATAGGCAGTTAAAAAAATCTATGGGGTATTTTGAGCTGAAACTTCACAGACACATTCAGGAGACACCTTAGACTTATATTACATCTTGTGAAAAAGCATTCTTGGGCACCTTTAAGAAAAGAAGCAGAAGGTATGGGAAAAGAGGATATTGAAAAAATAATGTTACAAGATAATTTAAAGTTAACAGAAGAGGAGAAGTGCAAAGGTGCAATTATAAGAAGTAAAGCAATACAGTAGAAGGAGAAAGATGCACAATTTCTTTTTCTTTAGTCTAGAAAAAAAACAGGCAAAGGGCTGATTTATTGAGGGAAGTGTTGAATAAATATGGGAAAGTAGAGACAGAAACAGAAGGGATTTTAAAAACAGTAAAACAATTTTATATGGATATGTTTAAGGAATAGAAAAGGAAGATGAGTGTGATAATGTTCGTAGATGTGGTGGAAGGAAGAGGACAAGGGGTCGGCTTTGTCTGCTGACTGAACTTTTATTCTCACCAATAACAAATAAACAAAAGGTTGGTGCAACGCACACTCAATATTTCCACGTCAACGGACGGGCTTCACTCCAGTAGATCACTTCAAACTTTCTACGTCAACGGACGGGCTTCACTCCAGTAGATCACTTTCGGCTCAGTCAGCAGACCCTCTCTCTCTCTCCCGCTCCTGCTTCTCCTGGCGTTTTATCCTGTCTCCACGCCAATTACTGGAACGAGAAACAGGTGTTCGTGATTTGCATTCAGCCCGCTCACTCACCGCGCGTCTCCTGACGCTCTCTCCCGTTGCAGGCTTCGCTAAACCACGCCCCCCTCGCCACAATGAGTTTTTCATAAAACAGAGTAAATCAAAAGAAGTGATATAGTGAAGGAGATTTTAAGTGATAAGATGAAAATTGGAATGATAAAAATGGTATATAAAAAAAAAAAGAATCCTAAAGACCATAATTTTAGACCAATAATAATGTTGAATATGGATTTTAAGATTTTGGCAATAGCCAAAAGATGAGTTTTACCAAAATGTCTTAAAATTGACACAGGCGTATGGGGTACAAGGAAAGGACATTGTAGATGTAGCTAAGAGCATAAGGGACACAATTTATTATATGAAGAAGGAGAAAGGTTTATTAAAATAAGACATATTTAAGTAAAGGGATTCAGTTTAAATTGATTGTTGTTTCATAGCACATACAATCCAAAACAATGCATTGACATGTTTGCTACTTTAGAAAACAGAAATCTCTAACTTACCTTTGTGAAAATGTAGAAAGCAAACATACATGAATGGAGATTTCTTGACGAAAGTGATGTTTTGCGTCTCACCGCTGTGACCCATGCAATCCGGCGCCTCTGTTATTGCCTCTACGTACTCTCCGTACAGCCTTTTTTAAGTAGGAAACCAACTAAATCTTGTCTCGTAGTAAAGTTTTTGACATTTTCTATCGTGGGACATATTATTGCAGCTTTTCACACAACAAAAGTGTGCCATTTTTACAATAAAAAGAAGCCAAAAAAAAACAAAACAACAACCCTGCACTGATACAGAGATTGTTTGGATACCCTACAAATGGCGGCGACACCCATAATGCACTTCGGTTTTCACGAGTGTGACGTCACTTGACAAAGACCGATTGGGACAAAACGCGTTGATGGGCGTGCTCTTGCTCTTGTTCTGGGTGGTGTGTGCATACAAGGAATTCCGCACTTTATTACGTGATAAAGGGCCATACTAGAAAGCGAGTGATTGCAGTTTGAGTATAGTTCTGTGTGAATGCATAGATAAACAGCGCTTTTCTCTGCAGATATTTCATAATTTGGAACGACAAAAACATTATTAATAATTCTGATATAACATACCAGTTGAGAAATGCAATGAAATACGATGTTTTGTTTGTTATATTCCAATATTCCAGAGAATATTATTCAGTTATTTAACATTATCCAGTGAATTATTCTTCTCTCTTTAGCCTATTAAACAGCTTATACATTTACTTAAACTGTAGTTTAAAATGAAGTATTACATTTTTGCAAAGTTGATATGACTCCTGTCTTTATTTTCTCCATTTGAAAACATTAAACATTCTACATTTATTTTGCTTATTTTAAAATTATTGTTGCTGCTGATGCTGATGTAGGCCTATAACAGCATATAAATATCGGTTTAGCTGATGATACTACATTGTTGGTTGAAGACATTCAAATTATAGACAGGTCAATTGGAATTTTAGAGATATTGTAAAGGTTCGGGAGCTAAAATAAATCTGGGGAAGAATGTGTGTATGAGGTTGAAGAGGGTTGAAGATAACACAGCACATACCTTTTAAAGAAGAAAAAGAACACTAAAATTTTAGGTATCTGGGTGGGTATGGATTTTAATAAAAGCAGATATTTTAAATTAGGAGGGAGTTTTAAATTGGGTAAAAGTGAAAAGTTAGATTTTGTGAGGAAAATAAAGGGAATTAACCATTAAAGCTGCAGTAGGTAACTTTTGTAAAAATGTATTTTTTACATATTTGTTAAACCTGTCATTATGTCCTGACAGTAGAATATGAGACAGATAATCTGTGAAAAAAAATCAAGCTCCTCTGGCTCCTCCCAGTGGTCCTATTGCCATTTGCAGAAATACACCGCTCCCGGTAAGAAACAACCAATCAGAGCCAGGAGGAGTGTCTTAGCAGTGTCAATCAAGCTCCTGTGCGCTCTGATCACACCCCTCTCATGCAGCGCGTACGGGCGTTCAAATTCAAGATTACCGGTGTGCCGCAGCTTAGTTTATGGCGGACAAACAATCCAAACTGCCAATTCCTCGAGTGGCACCTGCTCATAAAATAAAGATGGGTAAACAGATGACGATGATAAAAAAGCCAAAAAAAAAGAATTAGATAGAGCCCGAAATAAAACGAGGGTAAATATCAGAGCGGCTTTTCCGAGGTGGAGGGAGCTACGTGTCCTGAAAGGATTAAAAAAGGATTAGCCAAATTTCTGCTTGACAAGTAAGTATCCCTGTTTGATTTGTTTCATTTTTTAAGAACTACACAACTAAGATAATTTCAAAACAGGCCTGACAAAGGCTCCGTTGTGATGGGGGAGGAGCTGTGGAGGGAGGGCTGTAGCTCAGCAGAGAGCAAGGAGGAGAGACCTGTGAGTTGTGCTTGTTCAAATTTCAGGCTAAGTCAACATTTTCTAAAAACTCCCTACTGCAGCTTTAAGAGCAAAATATGTGGATGAACAAAAGTGAAACATTTTTTTATTTGGTTTGAATGATTGTAGTATGTATGTTTTTAATTTATGTGTAACGATTGCAAAGTATGTAATTTGGTTAAGGAGAAAATATGATGGGAAAACTGTTTGGATTATTTTTTTAAACTGAATGAAGATTATAGTCAGATTGTTATGGCATTATTTTTTAATGGAAGACAAGAGGAAGATTTTATGAGAATGATTGCAAATGGAAACCCAGTGATTGAATATAAAGAAAATGTAAACTGGTTATGGGGAAAATATGAATAATGAATGGAATTACAAAGACGATATTATACAATGTTGGGAAAATGTTTTAAAACTTTTAAATCTCTGTAAAAATGTAAAAAATATGTTTTGAAAATTGTTATTAATTAATAATAATAATTAAAAAAATTTGCCTGATCTCTTCTGATCTCGGAAGCTAAGCAGGGTTGGGCCTGGTTAGTACTTGGATGGGAGACCACCTGAAGAAGAAGGCAGGGGTGGTGAAGAAGGAGAGCATGTTGGACACAGCTCCCTTGACGGCCATAGGAGGTGGGGGTGGGTGGAACTCCATCTTCTCCTTAAAGAGCTTCCTCTCGGCCATCTCTCCCCTGACATTCTTGTACTTGGACGCCCTCTCGAACAGCCAGTAGGTCTCGTTGGTCTTCAGCCACTTGATGTTCGCGGGGGATATACCAAGGGCTTGGGCGGATTCAGGCGGTTGCTCCCAGAACTTCTGCCAGCCCTCCAGCACGACGCCACCGGGTTCCGAGGTCTCTCGGAGGGACGAGGGTCTGGGCCTGTCGTCCTGGCACACAGAGCTGGCGAGGTCTCCCCAGGTGGTCAGCTGCATGCTAACCGACGCCTCGGACCTGTCCAGGACACTCTCTGAAGAGGAGAACACCACAAAGTCATTTCATGTTTATTTCAGCATAATACTACTATACCTGCAGCAGCCAACGACGGTCGGAGCTTTCTGCAGAAAATAAAACACAACCATAGAATAATCTCATAAAATAATACTTTTACTAATACTGGTTACTGCTTAACATCAATTACTCAGGTCTAAAAGGTAACTGAGTTTATCTTACCTTCAACCTCCTGTCAAGGTGCCATGTGACAGGAAGGAACTCTCTGGCGTACTCGAGCAGTCGCTCCTTCTGCCACTTCAGCAGCTCGTTCTGCTCTCCCTGCTGGCAGTACTGGAACAGCAACCACACCAGCCAGCCGACATCGTTTTCTAGAAGCCACCTGAAGGTCTGATCGGCGTACTTCCCGAACACGATGACCAGCTGACCTTTCCACAGCTCACCCCCAGACCTCTTGGCAGCCGCCTCTGCTGTCTTGGGATCCAGCCATGTAGGGTCAACAACGGTGCTGGGGGCCTCTGCCACAGACTTTGCTGCCTCTGTACACTGCAGCCTGGCCTCTCCTTGCCGGTACAAAATGATGTTGGGGTACTGGTGTTGCTGTTGATGGCTGACCACAATGATTTAGTGGTCAAGCTCTTCCTGCAGACATCACAGTCAAAGGTCTCCCTGGCGACGGCATGGATCTTCAGATGCCTCGTCAGGTTGGACTTTTCACTGAAAGTCTTGTCGCACACGCTGCACCGATGTCTAGGCTTCTCCATGTTTCATCTGGTACAGTAAAACATGAATTAATGAGTAAAACTAAAAGCAGATGAGGGCTTAAATAAATTTTTAGAGACCCTGCAGCCCTCGTAAAAGTAGTAACCAAAAACAGCCCATTCATTCATCACTTTGTTTTTAGCATGCAAATCGCGGTTGACATACACTTTTAAAGCATATTTACACATCGAATTTCAACTTCACACTGTTGTAAACCGGAGTAAAGAAAGCTTGCGGTTCGATATTCAGAGTTAGTTTGGCCATAAGTCACCAGTGCGCAGTCGTAGACATGCAAATAATATCGCATGTCATACTTCCTGATTTGTGAATTCAGGTGAGGCAGTCCTCCGGTCCGAAACTGTGTTTTTTTCATAATGACTCCAAAAGTTGGACACTTAGAAGACTGAAATCATTCAGTGTCATCTTGACCTTCTTGATTTGTGAATTTTTTCACAACACAGCTCTTGACCGTAAATACCCTGGTGAGCCTGCTAGTCGGAATTTGAAAAATAGGCGTTATTCAAGTTAAACTTATTTTTTTACAAACACGCAGACTGCTAGAATACAAACTCACTTGTTTTAGATTGAGCCTGATTTGTGAAAACTTTTACAGTGCAGTTTTGGTCAGTTTACCCATCCCTGGGTCATTAACATCACTTTTCTGGTTTTTGAACACTTTTACAGTGCAGTTTGGGTCAGTTTACCCATCCCTGGGTCATTAACATCACTTTTTTGATTTGTGAACACTAGATAGATAGATATTAGTTTCTGATTAATTATTTTTGAAGAATTTCCAGGGATCGTCAGGTCATTACAGCTCATTAATTCATTTTCAATGCATTTAGCATGCAAATCGCGTTTAAGCTTTACATTTCGAGTCCACACAGTAGTAGTACATTCTTCAAGGTCTCAACATGTAAAATCAATAATCTGGTCACATTTTAAACGCATTTCAGAGAGATCAAACCTGGCTATTTTAATGTAAAACAAGCGGTGCTTGTCAGTACAGCGCTAACGAGATATTATCATGTAAAACCTTGAATATCAGGCAAATTATCCAAAAATATATCGAGTTTCATTCATTACTTAGCACATAATTATACCAAACGTAACTTACCTGAGAGTAAAAAAACAGCTCACACAGCTACACAGCTAGATGACGTTTTCCGATCCTCGCTCAATGATTGGTCTGTTGAGCGCTGAGCTCTGCTCAGCATTGCTCAACCATTGGACGGCTGACGATCGCTTAGGTACTTGGAGGGGAAGGTGCTGTAAGCTTTTGGTTTAACTTCACTTTTGTGCTAACATTTAAATAGCCCACTCTTGGCAGCAGCTTTCGCTTAAGGACCTACCACCCTGAGGGCGCTAGAGAGCTCGCAGGAAGTGTTCTCTGCAGTTGGGAGAGGAAGGCTCTACTCCATTTTGTGTGTTCTACTTGTGTTTGTATTGTGGGCTTTTTTCTTGGACTTTGTTAGTTTTTTTGTGCGTTTTTTTTCTTTCAGTTATAAACCACCTAACAGCAGCATTTTTGCTGGCTGGAGGGTAGTTAAACCTTTTTCTTTTTTTTTACAAACAACAGATGGATTAATGGATGGCAAACAGAACTGGACTGGGCAAAGAGACATGTATGGCAAATGACACTGGACTGGCTGTAAGAAAGCGCATGGCAAACAACACTGGACTCGATAAATGAGTACGAGCTAGAAATGGAAAGAACCAAGATGTAAATTAAGTATTTTTTTAACAAATGTGGGGAGGTGAATTTTGGGAGTTTTATGGATGAAAATGAAAGAATGGATGTGTTGACTTGTATGATATGAATAAACTGTCATCATAATCTGTGGCTTTATTGAACACACATCACGTCTCCTACATAACATGGAAGCCACACATCCAACATCTACCGACCACCTCCAGTGGGCGGGACCGCTAGATAGAGAAACCTCGTAACCACCTACACTTACAGTGATGTCACACATACTGATGTACTACATCCCCTTTCCTAAGCATAGTATCAAAATACTAAACAGGTTTAAAGGTGCTAAATAGGATGTTTAGTTTTATACATTTTTGCAATATTACTTGAAACTGTCTTTACTAACTGATAAAAGACTATTTATTAGGGGCACTGAAAGGAATATTATTAATATACATCATCAGTGCACGAGGTAGGGCCTTAAAAACATCAGCCAATCGTTTACGCGATTGGCCCTCTAGCTTGTCAATCACTGCCATGACGGTCCTTGTGAGAGACGTGCGCACTCCAGTAACTTTCCACACTCCACAGGCGCCGCATGCAATGTTTTTTCAGGAGTAACAACTGCAGATTATGAGTTACCTGCGGTGAGTCCGACATAATGAATCCACTATCACGACACAGCGAATGCCGGGGTAAACAAACACTCGTGTTCCAATACTCGTGCACGAGTTTTGGGAGGCGTTCCCTCAAAATGAGCTGTGAAGGAGGGAGGTTGTTCTTACGCATGCGCTCATTTTAAAAACTAACAGTCTTTGGTTTCTCAGTCGTCGAAAACATCCTCTGTAACACCTTTAACTGCTGCCTTAACACATCCTGCTAAGGAAACCTCAGATTTTTGCTCAGCCGTTAACTTCTCCTTACCAACATTAAAAGGAGCTTGCTTCACATGACTTTGCCTCTTTAGTCTTGGATTCTGCGTTTAAAAAACAAATCAGAGAGATTAATAACTTCTCTAATTTTGGATGCTGGAAAAACAGAAGGAAACTGAACACCTAGATCAGGCTGTTCCTTCACCATGGGTTTGTGCATCACTACTGGACTTGAAAAAAACTTTCCACCAGCAAGGTAATTTCCTAGAATAAAATCTACTCCAGCAACAGGCAACTGTTTGCTAACATGTAACTTAACAATGCCAGAGACAAGATCTGATTTTAATTCCACTTCCTGCAGAGGCACCTGTACACATTTATATACCTCGTACTAACACATTAGTACCGGTATACGATTTTTCCAAGAAAGGCAATGCACTCTCTTAAGGCTTAAACTAAGAACCAGTGACTGACACCTGCCTGTATAAAATGAATGGTACATAACCAGAGACTTCAGCCTGAGTTAAACTGAGTTATTTATTTGTTTTTTTGATTTCAGTGATTTTTACCCATCACTGTTTGCTTTATGATGGAACTGTGTCTCAATTTAACTGTAATTTCATTTATTTGTGTGCACGTTTTTTCTTTCTTTTTTGTTTGTTTAAAATGGACGGATCTATTGTTAATGGCTCAGAAATGGCTGGAGAGACATGGAAAAACAACGACAATCGACTGGAACACACTGAAAACGAGCTGGAAATGGAAAAGATGGAGAAGCAGGGAAATGTTTGGAAAGGAGAAAGTACCTGAAAGAGGTGACGCTGATTGCAAATGTGGACAAAACGAATGATGCAAAATCAGTGGATATTATCAAGGCAGTAATGGAGCAAATTGGAGGAGGAAAAATTTGGAGGTGAGATCAAGGCAAGGAAAGGAGTATGAACTGACACTAGAGAAGGAGGAAATGTGCAACAAACTCATGGATGGACTGACAATAAAAGGAACTGATTATGAGGTAAAAAAAAAAAAAAAAACAGCAGAACAGAGACTACATTGTTTCTTTCATGCATTTGCCCATTTACCTGGAAGATGAAGATATTTTGGAAAAATTGGAGGGTTGGGGAGTTTACCCCATTTCAAAAATGAAAAGGAGGTTGCGTCTGGGCACTAATGTGGAGGATTGCACTAGGTTTGTCAAGGTAAGGTTCCCAAAAGAGGTGGTATCCCTGCCATACAGCACAAAGCTAGAAACAGCTCACAGGCCGCAATATTTCCGGGTGATGCACAGCCATCAGGTGAAGATTTGTCATGCAAGAAAAAAGATTATGACAAAGACTAACAAATATGATGTGTTAAGGGGCCTGGGGGGAGAAAATGGTGAATAATGGTTAAGTATTTATTTTTCTTTCCTTTAATGGTTTTAAGTTGTGTCACTTTTAATGCAAGGGGACTGATGGACACGGGGAAATTTGAAAAAGTAAAAAAAAAATGCAATTATTGATGGGGTTGAAGAAACAAAAGAGGATTTTAATGTAAAAATTTTAAAGCAACAGTATGAAAAAAACAATACCAAAAGAATGGCTAAAGAAAATAGAAAAGAATGAGGAAGAAAAAGAAGTGAACAAAATTAAAGTTTTTGTAAGAGGAACAAAAGAAATGGAACATTTACATTTCAAGTCTGTTAAAGATTTCTATGTATTCTTTAGAAAGAAAGTGTTTAAAGAACCAGTTGTAAATCATTTTTGGAAAATGATTTTTGTTGATTTGGATGTGAAGCGATAATGGTATATGGATGTTAAAAAGTAAGATCTTGACATTAAGATAAGACAATACAATTTTTACAAGGATGAAATTGCACAAAATGGGAATAATAGAAGATGCATTATGTAAGGTATGTAATGAAAGAAATTATGGAATTTTACACATTTGTATTATGTAAAGAATTACAAACTTTTTATCTCAACTGATTTGGCTGATCGTTACATTTATATTCTCCAATGTTAAATTCACAAATCCAGAGAGCAACTCATCAGTGTGCAGGGTGATGACAACATACTCCAGGGACTTACCATCTCTCCCACCACTCCACCAAACAACCGGATCGAACTGCAGTTAACACCAGGGCTTGCTGGATGACAACATTAAGATTCAGCTCGTTGTTCCCAGGGCCCTGATCCATCAGAGAACAGCACGGGCGGCTGAAGACCCTACTGCTGGAAGTTGCCTGGAAGGGCGCGTGTGTCACAGAGGAACAATACTCCAAACCCTCACACAGTTTAATCTGACCCCATTTTTAACTCTAGAAGAAAAAAATTGAAAGATGTAAGAAGAGGTTTGTTGGGAGATAAAAGGAGTGAAATTGAGAATGATCAAGAATGGAATTGTGTGTTTTTGTTTGGTTTGAATTAAAAATGTGAAAATCAAAATATTGTTAATGTGGTTTTAACTGTTGCAAGATATGCCGTTTGGAGGAAAAGGAAAAATGGATTTATGGACTTATTTTTACTAAAGACTGAAAAGCTTTGGAAGTATACTGTCTTGAAGAAAGAAAGAAGCATATGTTTGACAAGATATTTCTTAATTCCACTGATAATGAACTGCAAATGAAACTAAAATTCTTAACAGGCTTGAGACAATCATACAAATATGTGAAATGTCATGATTTATTATAAAATGTATTAATAAAAAAAGCACACCCAATCTCATCTGATCTCGGAAGCTAAGCAGAGTCGGGCCTGGTTAGTACTTGGATGAGAGACCGCCTGGGAATACCAGGTGCTGTAAGCTTTATGTTTTTTCTGAAACAATATAGAGTGTTTGAATGTCTTAACCCTCTGGGGTCTGAGGATTTTTGGGGCCCTGGAGAAGTTTTGACATGCCCTGACATTTGTGCTTTTTTCATTTGTTCATAAACACATTAATGACACAAGTGTCATTACACTGTATTCAGCACAAACTTGGCTACCATAATATGTGAGGAACATGTATGTACATGTTTGTATTTTTTAAGGAATAACGTTTATGCGTGGTTATTGAAAAAACAAAAAACTTAAGTCACTGAAATAAGGCCAAAAAAGTATATTAAATCTGTGTTCATAAGACTTCTGGGTATTGGAGGTTGTAGACTAGAGTTTTTGCTTCAGAATTATGTAAAAATTATGCTGCCTACTCCTTCATATAAAACAATATATTGATTTAGTTTTTGTAAGACACTTTTTGTCAAGAAACAGTATGCGTGGAGGCGTGAATCATCATGAATAATGGCTCATTTACACCTGAGAAGACAAAATAATTGCATAGTAATGAGCTGAAATGACTTACATATTAATGACGCATTTCAGTCAGGTAGGCTGTGAAAAAAACCCTCTGTAATCATGTCTCAGCTCAATTTAAAATAATGGTATTCTATTATATTCTTTAAAATATAATGTATTTCTGTGATGCAAAGTGTCTGAACAATTATGTTACCTCTATGGCATTTCATATAGGCTTTTAGCTTAAAAGCATGCACATTTGGAGAAATATTGATGATTCTTATATGTTTATGTCAAATTTCTATACAGAGGAGTAATATTTATTCTATATTTATTCTCATCACTATGAGTGCTGGATACTGTGTTTTCAATTCATACTTGCAGCCGGAGGGCGCTCTGTACACCTTTAGTCCACAAATCCATATAAAGAAGAAGAAAACCAGGAACTAACTGCATGTCTTCTAGAGCTCGCTAACCATGGCTTTAACATCCAGATAAACACTTTTCAAGATAATAAATACACGATTGAAACTATGTCTGCATGTATTGACTGAATTTGCGTCTGAATAGCGCTCGCTCCGTGGGCGTGGCCGCATTAGCGGATAATGAGCTGAATCACGGACTTCTGACATGGCTCTCTTTTCATACAGATTACATAAACACAGAAGGTTTGTTTTCGATTTGACTTACACGATTTAAAAGCTGACATCTCAACGTTTCTTTTGACATAAGTGTAATTTTTTTGTCATTAGAATTCACTAAGTTACAGTTCATTTTCTGAGAACTATCAGATTGGAGTTCGTTCAGAGGGAGACGAGAGATCACGCATCATGTTAGTTTTCTTTATTTTACAAAAAGCACAACATTTTGTTTTTACTCTGAGTGTACACAAATAAAAGAAGATATTCCACAGATTAAAATGGTGTATAACTCTTAATTGTATGTGCAACATTGACGGAGTATTTTGAGTCTCTTTCACACTGGTAAGAAAAAAACCGCGGTGGTATCGCCGGCGTAACCGTCAGACCTCAGAGTGTTAAATAGGCCACTCTTGGCTGCAGATTTCCCTTACGGCCATACCACTCTGAGCGCGTTAGCGAGTAGCACATTTCAGGTAGTGTTTGGCTGCAGTGGGTGAGAGGCTCACCAAAATTGTGTTTGTTTTGTGGTTAAATCTTTATTTTCATCAGTGGTTTAGTTTTTTTGTTTATGTTTTCCCAGCAGCTTGCGCTGTTTGGGAGGAACTTGTATTTTTTTAGTCTTTTTTTGTTTTTGGATGGACCTACAGTTAATGACATGGCAAAGACACTGCCTGGCGAAACGACAATGAGATGGTAGCGGAATGGACGAATATGTAAGGAAAGTGGGTGGAAAGAGAGTATTTAAGAGAAGCAACAGTAGCCTAATGGTGGATGTAGGGCACGTGAAAGACGCGAGCGCGGTGGATATTGTTAAAGCTGTGACGGAGCGTATTGGAGAATACACTGGAGCATGAGAATGACAGTTTTGAATAGATGGATTGATAAATGGCATTGAATTTTAAGTTAAAAAACTGCAAAACAGGGAGTACATTGTCTCCTTCATGCATCTACCGGTTTACACTGCTGACGAGAAGATTCTAAATAAATTGGAGGGATGGGATGAGTAATTACCATCTCTAAAATTAATCAGAGTGTATCCAGGCACCAGTATTGAGGACAGAATGAGGTTTGTAAAAACACGATTCCCGAAAGAAGTTGCCACCCTCCCGTACAGCACGAAAATAGGGATGGCAGAGGGACCACAATATTTTCGATGCACAGCCACCAGGTGAAGACCTGACGGCTGTGCATGAGCCCGGACCATGTGGTAAAAGATTGTCTGGACTTTAAGTGCTAAGATATAAGAGCAATAAGTGAATTAAATAAAAAGAAAAGTCCAGGTATAGATGGTTTGGGGAGCAAATTTTATATAGATTAAAGAATTTTTTTATATTTTAAAAGAAGTATATGAAGAGATTTTTAGGAAAGGGGAATGGGTTTAATGAAATTGAAAAGGGGGGAAAGTATATTTAAAGAATTACAGATCAATTACAATGCTCAACATTAATTTAAAGATTTCAGAAAAAAAAAAAAAGCTAACAGATTAAAAGAAGTAAAGCTGAACATAATTAAAACAGATATGATGTAAAAGGAAAAGATACAGCAGACAACAATCAGCCTAAAGGATATGATCAGGTAAATAAATGAAAAGAACAAACAAGGGTATAGTTTAGATTTTGGAAAAGCGTTTGATAGAGTGGAACATGAATTTTTATTTTGGAGGAAACTATTAAATGGATTAGATTTTTATACAAAAGGTGCAGTAATGAAAATTAAATGTAATGGTTTTTTAACAAAGTGTTTCACAATTATGAGATCGATAAGGAAAGGATGTCCACTGACAGCTCTTTTATATTCTTTAGTTTCTAAACCACTAGTTCTGGTCATATAACAAGAAGAGGGAATAAAATGAATAGATGTTGAGGGAGAAGAGAACTAAATATTTCAATATGCGGATGATACTACAGTGATGGTAAAGAGTCTAGAGAGTGTTAAAAAAGCAATGAGAATCGTACAGGTGTTTAAGGGATAAGGAGCTAAAGTAAATGGAGAAAAAACTGTATATTTAAGGAAACAAAAGAAATAAAGATTTTAGTTGTTTTAATTGGAATGGATGAAAAGAAGGTAGGAGAAACAATATGGGAGGAATTATTATTGAAAGAAGGATGAATTTTTGGTAACTAAAAACTTTTACTTTTAAAGGGAAGGTTTTAATTCTGAATGTTTTAATGGTTTCAAAGTTATGGCATGTTTTATATGTGTAATCTATGTCTCTGTGGGCAGAAAAAAGGCTGGACATTTTTTTAGATTTTTTTTATGGGAAGGGAAGCCTGCAAGAATTGCATACAACACGTTAATAGGAGCAGTGGGGAAGGGAAGATTGGGCTTAATGGATGTTAAACAAAGAAACCAAAATGGCATGGAACAAACAATGGAATATTTTTTAAGTAAATGTGGGAAATTTAATCTAGGGAATAATATACTGTGGATAAGAGCAAAGACATGAGGGGTTGCCAGATTTTTATAAGGAATTGACCATGGCACTAGCAATGCCAAGGTCATGGGTTCGATCCCAGGGATTGCACATACTCAGATACAAATGTATAGTATAATGCAATGTAAGTCGCTTTGGATAAAAGCGTCTGCCAAATGCATAAATGTAAATGTAAATGGATAAAGGACGACGAGATGCTAATGGAAAGGAGAAGGAATTGTGCAAAGAAACTAACAATATTGTTTCTTTGAAGGAAGCAACGGTGATGCTGGATCTAGGACAAGTGAAAGACGCGAGAGCTGTGGACATTATCAAAGCGGTGCCGGCAAGGGCGTAGATTTGGTTTCAACATTGGGGGATTGAATGTTGGTATGCTGCCTGTTATTATTTTATTAATTAAAAAATAATAATAATCTGTTTTATGTGTAGCGTTATTGGCTAATTTATTCCTTCTTTATCTATCTATCTATCTATATGAAATTTATGTATAATCATTCATCAAATTCTAACATAACTGAGCGATTCTAAAAAGAAAGATTTTTAGTTAAATATTGAAACCGCCAGTAGGCGGCAGCGATTCGCTTTTTTTATAGAGTGAGCCACTTAAATCGTTCATTTAGCCAATTCGTTCAAAAGTCAGATTAATTCAGGAAGAAAACAAACACCAATGTGAATACTTTTGTTATTGAAAAATGAACCAACAAAACAGACGGCTGTTTTGGTAACTGGTTACAGTTACACTGATAGTTATGGCTGAATTGCAATGGATTAGCTAGCTAAAATATATGTGGAGTGTATTACACAACATTCTCGTACCTCCTTCTCAGTACATGCTTTATTTGGGTTGAAACTGATGGATTTGAATATTGGGGGGGTTATCTCCCCCCCATCCCCCCCACAAACTACATCCCTGGGTGCCAGAAAAAAATTGTGGAAGAAAAGATTTTAGCAGCGAGACAGAATCAATCGAATACAAGGTGATACTAGAACGTGAAGAAAACACAGAGGAAATAATGGATGGTTTGACCATTAAAAGGAATAAAAACTGTGAGGTGAAAAGGCTACAAAATGGACTATGTTGTCTCCTTCATGCATCTGCCCATCTACCATGATGATAAAGACATTTTAAATAAACTTGAGGGATGGGGAGTAATTCCCATTACTAAAATTAAAAGACATGTACACTGAACAGGCATAACATTATGAGCACTGACAGGTGAAGTGAAAAACACTGATTATCTCTTCATCATGGCATCTGTTAGTGGGTGGATATATTAGGCAGCAAGTGAACATTTTGTCCTCAAAGTTTGTGTTAGAAGCAAGAAAACTGAGCAAGCTTGACAAAGGCCAAATTGTAATGGCTAGACGACTGGATCAGAGCATCGTGTTCCCGGTCTGCAGTGGTCAGTATCTATCAAAAGTGGTCCTAGGAAGGAACAGTGGTGAACCGGCGACAGGGTCAAGGCTTATTGATGCATGTGGGGAGTGAAGGCTGGCCTGTGTGGTACGATCCAACAGACGAGCTACTGTAGCTCAGAAAGGTGTCAGAATACATCACAGTTTGTTGGGTATGGGGCTGCATAGCCGCAGATCAATCAGGGTGCCCATGCTTGACCCCTGTCCACCGCCGAAAGCACCAACAGTGGGCACGTTAGCATCAAAACTAGACCATGAAGCAATGAAAGAAGGTGGCCTGGTCTGATGAATCAGGTTTTCTTTAACCTCACGTGGATGGCCGGGTGTGTGTGTGTCACTTACCTGAGGAACACATGGCACCATGGGAAGAAGGCAAGCTGGCGGAGGCAGTGTGATGCTTTGGGCAATGTTCTGCTGGGAAACATTGGGTCCTGCCATCCTTGTGGATGTTACTTTGACACATAACACCTACCTAAGCATTGTTGCAGACCATGTACACCCTTTCATGGAAATGGTGTTCTCTGGTGGCTGTGGCCTCTTTCAGCAGGATAATGCACCCTGCCACAAAGCAAATATGGTTCAGGAATGGTTTAAGGAGAACAATAATGAGTTTGAGGTTTTGACTTGGCCTCCAAATTCCCCAGATCTCAATCCAATTGAGCATCTGTGGGATGTGCAGAACAAGCAAGTCCGATACATGGAGGCCCCACCTCGCAACTTACAGGACTTAAAGGGGTGGTAAAATGCCACTTTTACAAGATGTAAAATAAGTCTCTGATGTTCCCAGAGTGTGTATGTGGAGTTTTAGCTCAAAATACTCTACAGATAATTTTTTATAGCATGTTAAATTTGTCACTTTTTGAGGATGAGCAAAAACGCTCCATTTTGTGTGTCCCTTTAAATGCAAATGAGCTGCTGCTCTCAAAAGGAGGCAGATTTTCAGGAGCTTGTGTTAAAGGTGCCCAAGAATAATTTTTCACAAGATGTAATATAAGTCTAAGGTGTCTCCTGAATGTGTCTGAAGTTTCAGCTCAAAATACCCCATAGTTTTTTTTTTATTCATTTTTTTAACTGCCTATTTTGGGGCATCATTAACAATGCACTGATTTACACTCGGCGCTGCCCCTTTAAATCGCGTGCTCCCTGCCAAACGAGCTCTCGACTATATTACAGCGCATTTACAAAGTTCACACAGCTAATATAACCCTCAAATGGATCTTTACAAGACGTTCGTCATGCATGCTGTATGCATGCTTCGAATTATGTGAGTAAAGTATTTCTTTGGATGTTAACACTTTATTCTGAGTGAATTTGAGGCTATGCTCCGTGGCTAACGGCTAATGCTACACTGTTTTATAAAGAATGAAGTTGTGTTTATGCATTATACAGACTGCAAGTGTTTAAAAATTAAAATAGCGTGAGCTCTTGTCTCCGTGAATACAGTAAGAAACGATGGTAACTTTAACCTCATTTAACAGTACATTAGCAACATGCTAACAAAACATTTAGAAAGACAATTTACAAATATCAGTAAAAATATCATGCTATCATGGATTATGTCAGTTATTATTGCTCCATCTGCCATTTTTCGCTGTTGTTATTGCTTGCTTACCTAGTCTGATGATTCAGCTGTGCACAGATCCAGACATACTGGCTTGTGTAATCCCTTGAACATGGGCTGGCATATGCAAATATTGGGGGCGTACACCCCGACTGTTACGTAACAGTTATGTAACGGTGTTATGTTGAGATTCGCCTGTTCTTCGGAGGTCGTTTAAACAAATGAGATTTATATAAGAAGGAGGAAACAATGGGGTTTGAGACTCACTGTATGTCTTTTCCATGTACTGAACTCTTGTTATTTAACTATGCCAAGGTAAATTCAATTTTTGAATCAAGGACACCTTTAACACTCAGCAGCGCCTCTGCAGACGCAGACTCACTGAAAATATCAAACTTTATAGCCTTTTATGTTCAAACCGGAGTCGGACAATGATAGAGACAAGACACTCAATAAATAGTGACAACATTTTGAATGCAACAGGACGTTTCTGAATGGTTAGTTGATGAATTTATGTAGCGATGTGGAGTTAACTATCTTAAAGTCATTGATTAGCATATTCTGTCATGATAATCTATAAATCGCTCCTGTGGGAACTGTTGTAGGATGCTTACCGAGAATATTATGGTGCATGAAGATAGAACAGGTATAATTTAGTTGAATTACGGTTATAACTTGTCATTTTGTCATCTTGCTTTTATGACATGCTATTGCATTTGTGTTACGTACTGTAATGAAGTAACATGGCCTCACCCCCTTTGTTGTGTGTTCTATGGGGCAGGGTTTATGTAAATTCTAGGGTTAGTGATGTCACCAACCCAGGAAGAAGCTCATTGTAGTCCCTACCAGCAGGTTGTAGTCCTTAAACAGAGAATTCTTTAAAAGAAAATATCTCCCTTTGCATTGAACTTTCAATGCTGTAACTTTGCAGATACTGTTTATGCTCAAGCAGCAACATTACACTAACTAAAGTTAAAAAAGTGAAATCGCAATGAACCACCTCTTTAAAAGGATCTTCTGCCAACATCTTGGTGCCAGATACCACAGCACACCTTCAGACAATAACCCGATTTGTACAGTTCCATCTTTCTTTTTGCTGTGCTTACAGTTTTGGCATGATTCTCTCACTCACTGAGATTTGCAAGCGTGAGGAGGAAGGCGGGTCCTTCTTGTAGCCAATCAAATGAGCTTCTCGATTTACTCTATTCTGATTGGTTCAATAAATATGCTACTTTTAATGCACAAATACATTAAAATAATAACAACGATAATAATTAAAGCTGCAAGCAGCATTTACCGGGGTAAATTTAAGGCCTAAAAAAACACTTTAAGGCCTATAAGCACATATGCGTAAAAAGGAATTGTTTTATTTAGCAAGCATGTCACCACTGAAATCATAGAGGAACAGCTATTGTATATGCTAAAACAAACACAGAGAAAGAAAAGACTTAAACAATGGTTTAATATAGTGTACTTTTTTCTGAGTTTAACTTAAGAAATTTGAACAGTTTTACAGAGAAACAATTTTATGACAGTTCTATACTTGTTAAAGGGTGGAAAACAGTAGTTTGAAAAATATATGTATACGTATGCACGTAAATATCTATGCATACATGTACAATATGTATATGTTTTGGTAGCTGACTTGATATAAAATTTGAAAACTTAGTACAGTACTATAGTTGTTAAACAAAGGGTATGTATACATAAAATTTACATATATACAAAATAACGTTAGTACAGTACTGTTAGAGTGAAAAACAGTAGTTTGAAAAATATGTAAATTGTAAAATGAAACTATTTACGTACGTATACTTAATGTACATTAAAATATGTATACGTTTTGTTAGCTGACTGCATTTAAAATAAGCAAAAAAATATATAATAAAATGAGAAGTTTGTGTAAATCAATATTTTGAAGAGTGTTTATAGGCATGTAATGGAAAGCAATGTGCAGTGTGTGCATGGTGTTAGACTGCTTTGTTTTCTTTTTTCTGTGTCATCACGTTTAGTGTCTTTTTTTGGTGACAGCATAATGTCTGTTTGTTCAGTGGATGGAATATTTGAGGGGGATGTCTATTATTATAGAAGATAGTTCTTCATCACTGGTATTTTGTTCTGGTGTGTTTTGCTTTTGGCTTTGTTTGTAGATCAATTATTTGACTGTCTTCGGTGTAAGTGGACCGCATGTCATGAAATATTCTTCTATGTCTTGGTTGTCCATGGTGCTGACATTTTGTTCTTTGTTCACATATTTCATGATAAGTGAGTTTGTGATGGAGAGATATTTCTTGGTTTTTCTTTTGAATGATTAGAAATCCATTACATTTTGTTATATAACTGGTACCTTTACGTAGGATTTTACAGACACTACATCTGTGGAACTTGTCTTTTGATGTCAAGGTATGTTGGGCAGTATGGCATTTGGGGGACTGTTTTTTTTTTATGGTAATTGCTGTAACTGTGTGTAGTGTGGGTAGAGGTGTTTGTGTGTTAGTAGTGGGTACTGATATTTTTTGTGTATTGGTGTTATAGTGGATGTGCGTGTAATTGTCAGTGTGGTGTTGTTGTTGTATTGTCTGGTAGACAAATTTGTGAAGCTGTATGATCTTCCTTCTTCCACGAGGTCTATCTGTGAGTCCCATAGGGATAGTGTGATTGTTCCTGTTGTGTCTGCCAGGCAGCAGTTCCTCACTTAACAATCATTGCCACGTACTGTGACAGTCCATTTTGTTGACAGATTCTACTGTCCTCCCTTCATGTGTAATCTTTATGAAGTTCGACAGCAAGTTAAACTCCATCCATTACAGAGTCCAGATATACAAGCTGAAATTCCAGCATTTATTATATCTTAATGTCACAACTCTATTACAGATTTCTCTATTCAATTTCCAATTAGACATATGACTACACATAGCTTCAAATAACACAAATGATAATATACAGATTACAGAAATGCTGATAATATTATGCATAATAATGTAGATTCTTTATATATCTCCAAGCATATTTACTATTGGCATTGAAAAGCTTAAAACAAGATGTCACATGCTTAGATTACAACATTTTTTCTTATTACTTAAAGGTGGTACAGAGGATGTTTTGTTTTATACATTTTTGCATTACTTGAAACTGTCTTTACTATCTGATAAAATACTATTTATTAGGTGCACTGAAAGGAATATTATTAATATACATCATCTGTGCACGAGGTAGGGCCTTAAAAACATCAGCCAATCGTTTACGCGATCATCGCGTAAACGATTGGCCCTCTGGCTTGTCAATCACTGCCATGACGTTCCTTGTGAGAAACGCGCGGCTGCGCACTCCAGTAACTTTCCAGACTCCACAGGCGCCGCATGCAATGTTTTTGTCAGGAGACAGGAGTAACAACTGCAGATTATGAGTTACCTGCGGTGAGTCCGACATAATGAATCCACTACACACTTAACGATTGTAAGGCCGATTATGAATGTAAATTGATACTTATGACTGATCGCGCTCAAACGCGTCCAGTCAGAGGCAGTTGCGTTCAGTCTGCGATTACAGTCGGTGTTCAAATTCCATGTGAAAGTATATAAATCTGCTTCAGGAGCAGGAAACAATCGCTGTATGTTGAGCATAGTCTTTGAATGTTTTAGCTAGTCTTTAAATGTGTGCCCGGCTTAATAACACAGCGAATGGCGGTGGTAAACACTCGTGTTCCGAGTGTTGGGAGTCGTTCACTCGAAATGAGCTGTGAAGGAGGGGGGGGGGGGTTGTTCTTACGCATGCGCTCATTTAAAAAACTCAGTCGACGAAAAGTTCCTCTGTACCACCTTTAAAAGTTAGTGTCAAAAATATTCTTCTGTGTTACCCAAAGCAAGTAGATGAAGAAAACTAACTTCCTAAAGCAAGGATTGATGAGGATTATCCAAGCCGGCACACTGACTGAGCAACATACAAGAGGCCATGTGTCTAGCTGCTCACTTCCTGCTATCTGCAGTTTCCCAAAATGACCACTAGATGGCAGCTACAGAACAATTGAACCCAGACAAATACCTTGAAATGGGGTACAGAACACGGATGCTTCCAGTTTGGTGATCTGTAATCAATAAAACAATGTCTGAATTTCTTCTGAATGATCTGCTCTCCATCATCGTTCTTCAAGAATTTATGCAACCTGGGCAGCGTTTATGTTATAAAACTGTATATGATCATATATCTCGCAAAAAAATGAGCCCGCGTCCAAAATGCAGCAGTTTTAGTTATAATATCCAAGCAGTGCTGTCGGAGTTTGTGGTGTCTTGAGAGGGATATTCTCCAGCCATAGTCATAGTAAATCTCACGAACAAAACTTTTAGCCAATGCCACGACGATCCTTTCCTTCCGCATGCGAGCACATCTACACAGACGCACATCTGTCTCGACCATTAACGCAGCAAACCATATTATTTTACAATTGTATAAATTAATCCCGAAAAAAGGACAAACACGGCAGAGATGCCAAATTCAGCGGCTGGAATTAGCTGAGGTAAAGTAACGGCTCACAGACAGCAGCGCGATCCACCTGTCACTCAAGTGACCACGCCCTTATTATGCAGAATTTTAAGGCTTAATATAATTTAAACGGATGAGTTATAAAAAAATTCACCCCCCTCAGAGTTGTCATGAAGGGCAAAATTATCAGTATAGACCAAAACCACAATTTGTACCAACTTGTAAACATGTTTATTTCTGCTGTAAAGTTAGGCACTTTAACATGGGACTCAATGAGATTCTGCTCTCTTCTGGAGCCTGTCCCTAGCGGCCAGTCGATGAATTGCAGTTTAATCCACTTCCGTATTGGCCTCACGCGAAAAGGAGGGAGGTTGCCGCTTGATGTGAACGAATAAGTGTATTCTATGACAAAGATTAAATAATGTTTAAATTGTGTAATATTTTCAAATTTTACTATGTACTAACCCATTCCATTGTGTCCGCTGTGCTCTTGCTGAGAGAGCCTGCCCACACTCTCTTCTGATTGGCTGTATCGCTTCTCATTTTAACTCGTGTCAAGTGTGGACAGTCAAATTGCTCATCGCTGGAATTGCTCTTTGCTTCAAAGTGATTCTCAATCAATGAAAAGTAAAGATTTATGCAAAAGGGATTGCTAATGAACTCAAGTTGATGAATTATGACAATGTCTACTTTATGGCCTTTATATAAAATGTTTTAGATGGTTGTAAGAATCTGAAGGATTAGCCCACAATTGTGTAGACATTTCAAAATAAGAGTCCCGGTGTATTTTGTGCTTGTTTAAGATTTAAAAAAATTATAATTTCTTTCTTTTTCTTGGCATTATTGATATTTTGGTTACACAAATTGTATTTAATTTGATTTCCATTTAACTCCTAGTAAATTGCAGTCTCCCCCACAGGAAGAAAAGACTAAGAACATTATTTGACACGTATATCATTCATTATATAAATTGTGTCCCATTCACTGAGAGACACAAGGAGAGAGCAAGGAGAACATAGGAAAAGGAGAACCATTTAAATGCTGTTATTTTGCATAATATTAGTATGTAATAAAATTTTCAATAAATAAAAATACTGTTAAAAATCACACATTATTTGTTTGTCACATGTAGTAGACCATCGCAAGTATATTTCAAACCTGTGGGAAGCACTATAGGATGATTACAAACGGCAAAAGACAATTGATGACACAACGATTGTCTGCTGTTATTTTGGTAGTTTGCTTCACGATGTGAGTACAAGACTTACTTCACTGCCTTTTGTTGGTAGACATTTTTTTAATTTGCCCTATGTTTTGTCTCCTGCTTTTTGAATCTCGTGCCGCCTGAGCTGACTGGAATGCTTTTGGTTGTCATGGCAATGACAGGATAGGGCGGCTATATTTCGCAATCATTTACACTAAATTAGAACAGTATCATGAGTACATAAGGATGTCGTTACCTCGAAAAAATTATCTCGTGGCCACCACATATTATCATGTTCCCACGATTAAATATGTTGTGGCCACGACAAAACTAAGTGAACTGAACATGTCCCCTCCCAGTCACTGTATAATGAAACACTGAGGTAGAGGGCTGCATTGGGTTTGGGCTCCTGCGGGACCCAATGCAAATCTCGCGGGAGTGGGCGGTCAGAAAATTTTGCGGGAGACCCACGGGGAATGGTGGGATTAGTAATAGAAATGGAGTCAACACATGAAGTTGAGAAGAAAATTAAAACGGCTGTTTACTTGACAAAAGCAAAGCAAGACAAGTCAGACATATGGAAACAATTCTCAAAATTTGCGCGTTTTATTTAGAGCATTCTCGCATCTAGTGTGCCATCAAAGAGGGCATTCAGTGTGTGTGGGCGGATCATGGAAGAAAGATCTTTATTATCTTTATTAAGAAAGTTGTTTTTATTTGTTTATTTTTAGTATTATTTATTTTCTTTTTTGCAATTGGCCTATTAAGCAAGCTCTTGTGAATTTAAACCTGAGATTTTTTTAGGCATTCTACATTTATTTTGTTTTGTATTTAATTTTTTTTTTAAGTATATAGCCTATTTAGCCTACCTAAACTGTTTGTTTAGCTAATCATTTGGTGAGTGAGTATGCAGTAGCCTACATTTAAAAACTAAGGTGCCGCTAGTTTTTTTTTTTTTTAACGGTTAATGTTTTATAACGCTAATAAAAAAATACCCAATGATTTTATCACGTGTGGTGCTTTGGTTTAGCGGCTACTTCATCTTATTTAAACGCAATCATTTTTAAAGTATGTTATTCTGGATGTTAACTGAACGAATTTAGTCTGAATATTTGTGTAGGCCAACATTTTTCACAAGCTCTGAGAAAAAGTCCACGGGAGCGGGCGGGAGTGGACAAACATTGCGGGCGCGGGCAGGAGTGGAACACGCAGGTTGCGGGAGCGGGTTTAAGAAATCAGTCCCGTGCAGGGATCTACAGGTCCTTCTCAAAAAATTAGCAAATTGTGATAAAGTTCATTATTTTCCATAATGTAATGATAAAAATTAAACTTTCATATATTTTAGATTCATTGCACACCAACTGAAATATTTCAGGTCTTTTATTGTTTTAATACTGATGAAAACCCAAAATTCCTATCTCAAAAAATTAGCATATCATGAAAAGGTTCTCTAAACGAGCTATTAACCTAATCATCTGAATCAACTAATTAACTCTAAACACCTGCAAAAGATTCCTGAGGCTTTTAAAAACTCCCTGTCACAGATCCCTTGTTTCCCTGGACTACATTTCCCATGTTCCTCCTGTTCTCCACGCCTGCACTCACTTCCCTCGTCATCTCCCCATCATCACGGATCACCTGCACCTGGACTCTATTATCTGCACTCCCTTTATATTGCATTCACTCCCTTCACTCCTCGTCCGTTCTCTGTTATGTTTACGTGTATGTTTGGTGTTCCCTGCCGTTGTTGTATTAAAGTCTTATCTATTTGTGGAAATCCGCATCTGCCTCATCTCTGCACCAGCTACCGTAACAGAAGAACGGACCTTTAAACCACTGGATTTCTACAAAGAAGGATGGATACTTTTCTCGGCTCCCTGGCTCTAACTTCTCCCATGCCTCCCACTTCCATGACAGCCGGAGATCGTATCATCGGGCTCCTACAGGTTGGTCGTTCCCTGGAGAGGTATGTGGAGGAGTTCGTTGAGCTCGCTTTTTTGACTGACTGGCCAGACGCTAATTTGATCGCCCTGTTTCTGGATGGACTGGACGACAACACTATCCGTTTAGATGAACCTGATTATCGTTTCTCCTTAAGCGAAACTATCAATTTAATTTTGTGTTTGAATAATTCCAAATTCCTGGTAGAAAGGGTTCCGGATGAGTGTTTGTCTCCAGTCCGTCCAGAAACACGGTGGGCCGGGCCAGTTAGTCAGCCTCCGTCTTCCTCCGCATGCCCCTCCAGTGAACTCCCTGCCTGTCCCACGCTGGACCCACACTCCTCCGCTGGGTCCAGAAAGCGGAGGAGGAGGAAGAAAGCCGCTCCAGCCCTCTCCGAGCCAGCGGCTCCAGCCCTCTCCGAGCCAGCGGCTCCAGCCCTCTCCGAGCCAGCGGCTCCAGCCCTCTCCGAGCCTGCCGCTCCAGCCCTCTCCGAGCCTGCCGCTCCAGCCCTCTCCGAGCCTGCCGCTCCAGCCCTCTCCGAGCCTGCCGCTCCAGCCTCACACGAGCCGCCAAGTGATACGGCTTGGTTGATAGACTTTTGGTCCGAGCCCATAGCTCCAGTCTCCGCCGAGCCAGCAGCTCCAGCTGCCGCCGAGCCCTCAGCTCCAGCCGCATCCGAGCCCGCCTCTCCAGTCTCGGCCGCCGAGCCCTCCGCTCCAGTCTCGGCCGCCGAGCCCGCCGAACCAGCCGCTCCATGTGCCACCAAGCCAGCTCCATGCTCCTCCACCCACAAATCTACTATGTTCCTTGTACTCCTCATAATTATCCTAAACCTCCCCAAGTATTTTTTGGGGGGGGGCCAAGTACCTGTGGGTGGGGGACATGTGAGGACCACACATGTGGGTAGGGCTCCGCCGTGGCCTGTTTCCCTGGACTACATTTCCCATGTTCCTCCTGTTCTCCACGCCTGCACTCACTTCCCTCGTCATCTCCCCATCATCACGGATCACCTGCACCTGGACTCTATTATCTGCACTCCCTTTATATTGCATTCACTCCCTTCACTCCTCGTCCGTTCTCTGTTATGTTTACGTGTATGTTTGGTGTTCCCTGCCGTTGTTGTATTAAAGTCTTATCTATTTGTGGAAATCCGCATCTGCCTCATCTCTGCACCAGCTACCGTAACACTCCCAGCCTGATTCATTACTCAAAACCGCAATCATGGGTAAGACTGCCGACCTGACTGCTGTCCAGAAGGCCATCATTGACACCCTCAAGCGAGAGGGTAAGACACAGAGAGAAATTTCTGAACGAATAGGCTGTTCCCAGAGTGCTGTATCAAGGCACCTCAGTGGGAAGTCTGTGGGAAGGAAAAAGTGTGGCAAAAAACGCTGCACAACGAGAAGAGGTGACCGGACCCTGAGGAAGATTGTGGAGAAGGACCGATTCCAGACCTTGGGGGACCTGCGGAAGCAGTGGACTGAGTCTGGAGTAGAAACATCCAGAGCCACCGTGCACAGGCGTGTGCAGGAAATGGGCTACAGGTGCCGCATTCCCCAGGTCAAGCCACTTTTGAACCAGAAACAGCGGCAGAAGCGCCTGACCTGGGCTACAGAGAAGCAGCACTGGACTGTTGCTCAGTGGTCCAAAGTCATTCGGAAATCAAGGTGCCAGAGTCTGGAGGAAGACTGGGGAGAAGGAAATGCCAAAATGCCTGAAGTCCAGTGTCAAGTTCCCACAGTCAGTGATGGTCTGGGGTGCCATGTCAGCTGCTGGTGTTGGTCCACTGTGTTTTATCAAGGGCAGGGTCAATGCAGCTAGCTATCAGGAGATTTTGGAGCACTTCATGCTTCCATCTGCTGAAAAGCTTTATGGAGATGAAGATTTCGTTTTTCAGCACGACCTGGCACCTGCTCACAGTGCCAAAACCACTGGTAAATGGTTTACTGACCATGGTATTACTGTGCTCAATTGGCCTGCCAACTCTCCTGACCTGAACCCCATAGAGAATCTGTGGGATATTGTGAAGAGAAAGTTGAGAGACGCAAGACCCAACACTCTGGATGAGCTTAAGGCCGCTATCGAAGCATCCTGGGCCTCCATAACACCTCAGCAGTGCCACAGGCTGATTGCCTCCATGCCACGCCGCATTGAAGCAGTCATTTCTGCAAAAGGATTCCCGACCAAGTATTGAGTGCATAACTGAACATAATTATTTGAAGGTTGACTTTTTTTGTATTAAAAACACTTTTCTTTTATTGGTCGGATGAAATATGCTAATTTTTTGAGATAGGAATTTTGGGTTTTCATGAGCTGTATGCCAAAATCATCAGTATTAAAACAATAAAAGACCTGAAATATTTCAGTTGGTGTGCAATGAATCTAAAATATATGAAAGTTTAATTTTTATCATTACATTATGGAAAATAATGAACTTTATCACAATATGCTAATTTTTTGAGAAGGACCTGTACACTGAGGCTTTCCCATTTTTTCCCAGGTAAAGATTCTAAGCTTTGAGAGCTTTGTCGAAAACAGCGCCATCTGGTGTTTAGGAAAAAATAGGAAAATACAGGAAAAAACAATGCAGCCAAAACCCTGTGAAAGAAGCTTAGTTGGACGAATCAACCACCACACATTTCATAAATAGTTTCATGCTAAGTACTCAAATATTTAGTGTCTGTTATTTTATTTATGTGAACGCCATTTTATACATTTGTAACTATTAATCTGCAACTACAACTTTGTAACACGGGTGTTTTGATTGTTGTCTGTGTGTGCAAATCGAAACATTCAGCTTTTCACATCTGGGCTGTGAGTGTAAATTTCAATATACAAATACAAATATTAATACAAGTTCTCACATTCGAATCAGCAACCTCTCGAGTTTTGCTACTGAATTACCTTCATACACATGCCTCGAATCGAGGCTTCATCTGGCACGCCCATTTATGCTTGACACAAGCTCCGAAGCCTCAATTCAAATGTCACATTTTTTTTTTGACTTTAAGTTAGTTTTTTGGGACATTGTTCTGTTACAGCTTTGATCATTGACATGGTAAAATCTTAGCGCTAAGACAAGGAAAAGAATATGAACTGACTATGGAAAAAGAAGAAACGTGTGACAAACTGACTGATGGACTGAGAATAAAGAGAGTGAACTGGGAGGTAAAAAAATTTGCAAAACAGAGACTATGTTGTGTCCTTCATGCACCTGCCCGTCTACCTTGAGGACAAAGAAATTTTACAAAAAATTGGAGGAATGGAGTTGATCCCATTACAAAAATAAAAAGATGCTACCCAGGCACTGACATTGAAGATGGAACAAGGTTCCTAAAAGTGAGGTTCCCCAAAGAGGTGGCATCGCTGCCATATAACACGAGGCTGGAAACAGTGGAAGGGCCGCAGCACTTTAGGGGGATGCACAGCAATCAGGTGAAGACCTGTAGGCTGTGCATGAGACCAGAACACCTGCTGAAAGAATGCCCGAATTTTACATGCTATAAATGTGGGGAAAGGGGACATTTTGCACAAGATTGCAACATTGTCAGGTGCCCGGAATGCCAAGAACTTTTAAATATGTGAATGTTGGATGGAGAGAGGGGAAGGAAGAAGAATTTAAATCCTTAATGCAAACAATTTGCAACAATGTGACTACAGTTTATGTCCCACATAACTTTGCATACACATGGCTAGAATTTCTTAGGATAAAGAACCACCAGTCAGTCAATAAATACAGATATAGTCTGTTAGGTGCTTTTCTCTGGATTTATCTTCTTTCAGGACTGGAAACTGTCCCTTTTTCCACTAGAACATGAGGCTGGCTAACAGTGAAATTGCCCTTACCACTCACATCAGGAGCAAAGTCATTTGCCATGTTACTGTCCATAAGCATCGGTTCTGTCCTATACATTATATGACAGCAGATGATCCACATGTACCTTCACACTACAATCTCTGACTTGCACTTGGTTTGTGAGAGGTCCATGCTTGAACAAGACAACACCTGGAAGCTAAACACGGTTTGAGTGTTGACAGTTCTGCAAAATGACCCTCTGGCCAACCTCAAATGATCTGAGCTTCCTGGAAGGTGCTTCATGAGCACTTTTTTTTTTGCTGTGCTTGGTGTTTGAGAACAACAGCAGATGTATCTGGCTTTAGCAGTTTGAGACAGATATGAAGCTGTCTTTTCAGAAACAGTTCAGCAGGTGTTTGCTCTGTTACTGTATGGGAAGTGTTGCGGTAGGTTAACAGAAAACAAGCCAGGCATAGATGAGGTGCTACAGATTGTGCTCGTAACCTTTCCCATGCTTTTTTGAAGGTTTGTACCACCCGCTTGGCTTGACCGTTTGTGGCTGGATGATATGGTGGAGACGGAACATGATGCACACCATTATTCCTTAGGAAATCCTCAAACTCCCTGAAGGTGAATGGTGGGCCACTGTCCAACACTAGCTCTTTTGGGAATCCATAGGAAACCCAGAGATGACACAAGAGGTTTATAGTCTTCTCTGGATTGGTCAGCTGAGTAGGAAAGATTTCCACCCATTTAAAATGAACTTCCACAATCACTAGGAAGTGTTGCTTGTCTATTTCAGCATAGTCTATGTGAATGCGCTGCCAGGATGTTGTTCCCCAGGACCATGGGTGAAGAGGGGCACAGGGTGGTTGGTTTCGCCCCAACTCACATGGAGTGGACTTACTTACAATGTTCTGGATGTCTTGGTCGAGACCCAGCCACCAGAGGTATGCTCTTACCAATGCTTTCATTCTTAAGCCCCGGGTATACTTCACTTTCCGCACCTGGACGTGTCACGCGTGCAGTGGCGTCCGCGCATCTTTCAAAGTATACTAAAACCAAGGATGCGTGCGGATGACAAAGTTCGACACATGCGCAGTGCAATTTTTTCTATACTATTACCAGACAACCGGACATTCGCTAGGCAGGATCGGAGAAGAAAAATAGTGCAGCCACCATTGCAACATAGTTCAGAAGATACACCAAGAGAACAGGAATCAAAAACGATGGAGAAGGCATGCTTTTGAGTTTACTCGTCTTATTTTTGAATCGTTCTTTACACACTCTTCTTCGACGACTGCACATTGTGCTCAGTATTGTGCGCATTGCCACCTAGTGGACTCTTCTTTCCTGCTTGCGCATGCGCTGTTGCACGCACGGTCTCGAAATTTGGGCTGAAATTTGGGACGAAAATTACGTCATGCGGACGGTGCACGAACGCGGACGGCTGAAGTATACCCGGGGCTTTATTATGCCTGGGTGTCCCTCATGCAACTCAGACAACAGTCTTTCCCTATACTTTGAGGAAGCCTGACAGAATACAGCCTTGGTCTGTTGAGAGCTGGTCTTTCCTTACAAGGAACGGTTTCAAGTGTTCATCTGTGACATGGTTTGGCCACCCAGACAAGGTTAGGTCAAACACTTTTGATAGCAAATGATTTCTCCTTTTTCAGTGGCAATGTCCCTTGCACAGATGGGCAATTCATCTGGACGCTGGTTCCAGCTGTGGCTGGCATAATAGCTAAAACCACACTCTTTGTTTAGAGTGAACCCTTGATATTTCTAACTGATGTGATCCTATTGATCTGAGTGATCTGTTAGGTTTATATTCTATGAGCATATCTGCAATGTATTGAGGTCCAAGGCCATTGAGTGATTTATAAACCAGTTACAGTACTTTAAAATCAGTTCTAAATGCAACTGGAAGCCAGTGCAAGGACCGGTATGATGTTCATATTTTCTGGTTCTGCTCAGAATCCTGGGGGCAGCAGCGTTTTGTACGAGCTGCATCCGTCTTATGGTCTTTTTTGGAAGGCCAGTGAGGAGTCCATTACAATAATCCACCCTGCTGGTGATGAAAGCATAAACAAGTTTCTCTAAGTCTTGACTGGAGACAGAGCATCTAATTCTTGCAATATTTTTGAGATGATAATATGCTGATTTAGTTATTGCTTTTACATGACTACTGACACTCCGGTCTGACTCAAATCACACCAAGAATCCTGACTTGATTTTAAGTTGTTTGACCCCTAAGAGTGAAGGTATGCGTTCACTTTGAGAACTTCATCTTTGTTTCTAAATGCAATGACTTCAGTTTTGTCTCTGTTTAACTGAAGGAAGGTTAGGCACATCCAATTTTTAATTTCATCAATGCATTGGCACAGGGAGTCAATGGGGCTGTAGTCATTATGTGATATGGCTAGGTAAATCTTGGTGTCATCTGCATAGCTATGATATGCAGTTTGGTTCTTTCTCATTATTTGGCTCAGTGGCTTCATATATAGGTTAAGCAGGAGCGGTGCAAGTATTGAACCTTGAGGGACTCCGCATGTCATGGATGTCCACTCAGACTTATGGCCACCGATACTCACATAATAACCTCTCCCTTCTAAGTATGACCTGAACCATTTAAGGACCATCCCAGAAAGCCCAACCCAGTTTTCCACCCCGTCATGTATGTTGTGATCTACAGTGTCAAATGGAGCACTGACACCAAGTAGTACCAGCACTGAAAATTTGCCTGTATCTGTATTTAAGCAAATATCATTTATTATTTTTATGAGTGCTGTGATGCGGTCGGAAACCAGATTGAAAGTTGAAGTACCCATTCAAGCTGATTGAAAACTACTTTTTCAAGGATCTTGCCTATGAAAAGGAAAATTTGAGATTGGTCTATAGTATGCCATTATCCAGATTGCTCTTTTTCAGCAGGGGTTTAACAACTGCAGTTTTGAGGGAGTTTGGAAAAGTCCCAGAAAGTAGTAAGGCATTTACCACTTCTAGTAGATCGAATTCTAAACCGTTTTAAACACACTTTTGAAAAAAGATGTGGGAAGTGTGTCAAGGGCACAGGTTGATATTTTAAGGTGCTGTACGGTTTCTTCCAAAATTTTACCATCAATTACTTTGAAATCAGACATAATAGCTACTTTGAGTTTGTGATCTGATCTGTTTTACCTCAGTGCAGCTCAAGGATGTGCTGATCGCCTTTCTGGTATTATTGATTTTCTCAGAGGAGGAGGAAGCAAATGCAATGTTTCCTGAATTTCACACAATTTCAAATGTGACATTGATTTTATAAAACAGTTCAGTAAACAAAAAGGGTAATATTAAGTGATTTACATTTTAAACTGTTGTCAGTATTATTGCTCTATTTTGCAACGAAAGCCACAGCAGAACTGCAGCACAAAAGCTGTTTCGTGAACAAATCTGCGGCTTTGAACGAATGATCAATGATTCAATGACCCATTTATAAATACAGCACTCTAAAAAATTTGAGAACCACTGAAAAGGGATGTGTAAAATTGCACAAGTGCTACTGCTAAGAGTGCACCGTCAATACAGCCTGTTATCTTGATTCAAATTTTGCATAGGCTTAAATGAATTGGTCTAAAGAGAAAGATAATGACTATTTTGTCTAAAGACTACATATAAAATAGCTATCAAAATTAATGTTGGTAACTGTAGTTTAACTAAAACTAGACTAAAATATGAAAGACAAAAATGTGAAGATAAAGACTAAGACTAATTTAAAAACAGCTGGCAAAATTAACACTACCAGGAACAGGACCGAAGCAGATGCGAAACAAATTGACATCTACAATAGAAGGTATGTAAGTGAACAGGTAATTCAAGGTAAGGGGTTTAATGTCATGTACTAAAGATGAGACCAGACAAGGGAGTGCAGATTAAATGTCTATTTATAGTGAGTGCTGATGAGGATGTGCAGGTGCAGTTAATCAGTATTCCGGGGAATTGTATTGAATCCAATTAGTGACAATTTGACCAGGACCATACAGGCAGTCGCCAGAAATCGAACAAAGCATGAGGGTTCAGTATGAAGAATGTTAAGTTTTTAATCAAAAGATTATCGATCAAATATTGTAGTTTAATACAGAAATGCCAAAGATACAAAGAAAGAGAAATAAAGAAAAGTTTGGAAATGGAATTGAATAAAGAAAATAAAGACATACAAATGATAAAGGAAATAGAGGGAAAACTGAAAGAAATAGAAGAAAAAGAATATGAGGGAGCGAGGCTAAGAAGTAAAGCAAAATATGTGGTGGAGGGAGAAAAATGTACAAAGTTCTTTTATGATCTGGAAAAAAAAGAGGGAAAGCTGAAACGATAAAAGAAATAAGAGGGAAAAATGGGGAAATTGTAGAAAGGAATGAGAACATTTTATAAGAATTTTTATGAGGATCTGTCTACTCTAGTGCAAGGGGTGTGAAAGAGGAGGGAAAAAAAGAAACTTGAATCAGAAGCAAAAGTAAGCGAGGAAGATAAAAAAGAATGTGACCAAGAAATCAGAGAAGAGATTGAAAGAGCGATAAATCAACTGAATAAAAAGAAAAGTCCAGGAATAGATGGTTTGGGAACTGAATTTTATATATGTTTTAAAGAAGTTAACAAATATTTTAAATGAGGTTTTTAAAGAAATTTTTGAAAAAGAAATGAATGAAGGAACAAGGATGGGGTTAATGAAACTGATATATAAAAGGAAAGGAGAAAAACTAGATTTAAAAAAACTACAGACCAATTACAATGTTGAACATTGTAAGATTTTAGTGAAGGTTTTAGCAAACAGGTTAAAAGTAGTAATGCCAAGTGTAATTAAAACAAACCAAGCACATGGAGTAAAAGGAAGAGATATAGCCGACATAACGATGATTATAAGTGACTCAATTTGGTACATGGAAGAAGGATATGTAATTAGTTTGAATTTCGAAAAAGCGTTTGATAGGGTTGAGCACAGGTATTTATTTGAGGTTTTAAGGAGTTTTGGTTTTGATGAGAATTTTATGAAATGGATTGAGATTTTATATCAGTACGAGCAATGCATGAAACTCCATGAGCCACCATCACTAGCCTCTGCCTCGTCATCTGCCGAAAAATCTGGTAGGCCTGTCGTCCCTAAACAAATAAAGCTGGTTGATTCATTCTCCTCTTGCGGTGTGCCATATGCGAGAAATAGTAAAAAGTGGGAAGAAATTACATCAGGAGTCACGTTTCACATAGCCAAAGATAAACCTGGCTTCAAACGGCTGCTAAAGACAATCGACCCCCGATACAATTTGCCTTGGCGTAAATACTTTGCCCAGGATGCGCTCACTAAACTGTATTTTAAAGTTTGCGAACAGCTGTCAGAGAAGCTTTCTCAGATAACGCACTTGCGCTATGGACATGCCAAATCTGCGAACCCTACATCAGTCTTACAATTCATTTTATTGATGGCTGAGGGCTGAAATCCGCTTGTGAAATGCACTTTCTGTACTTGTTTTGCACTACTTCAGGTCAGTTACATTTACATGTGTTCATTTAATAAAAAAGATTTTTAGATATTTTTTTAACTGCTTACATTTGCACTAAACATTTTGTATTGTGAGGGCAAACTTTACCAAAATCACTCTATTGAAAACACTTTTTGTTTTTGTCAAATAAAGGCGACAAACTATTACAGACGTATTTATGAGCGTACATGATTTCCAGAATTTAAACCCCCTATCAGAGCTTTTCTGTTAAAAGAACACGTTTTACTTAATCTTTGCAATCTGGCAAACACGCACACAAGCTCTCTCTACACTGAGGAAGAAGCGCGGATGATCTGAAAACACAGACAAGTAAGCTGGAGTTCAGCGATTTTCATTTCAGATTTTCTACTTAAATTAAAGTGTCATTCATTTGCTCTATATTGCACTGCTTGTTTGCTGACTAAATCTGCCACCAAAGTGTAGGCTGATATCCACGTGGTTCTCAAACTGCCGCTTGCTGTGATATGGAAAGAATGAATGACTTGATGATTCACTCATAAAAACAGTGACATACCGCCACCTACTGGTGGTTTAATGTACTATTTAAAAGTATCACTTCGTTTGTATCATCAATGTGTTTATTGAAATTTTTTAAGCATTATTTATTTTATAAAGGTATTTATGAAGGTATTTAAAAAATAGATTTAAGAGGGCAAATATTGTCCCTTAATGGAAAAGGTGTGCAGTAAGTGGAGAAGAGAGGGAACACAGAAGGATGTAAAATCCCTCAGGGGGTATGACACTCTAGAAAGTTTGAGAACCACTGCAAAGGGATATGTAGAATTGCTACTGCTTAGAGAGTGCAATGTCAATACTGTTACCTTGATTCACATTTTTCATAGGCTTAATTGAATTGGCCTAAAGACTACATATAAAATAGCTATCAAAATTAATGTTGGGAACTGTAGTTTGACTAAAACTTGACAAAAATGCAATGACTTTCCGTCAACTTAAACTAGACTAAAATATGTAAGACAAAAATGACTAAGACTAAGGAGCATTTTCGCTGTACTCAATCTTTTGAATCCCTGTTTTTGTAAGGAACAGATCCGAATCCAGCCCTTTATCTGTCAATCTTCATTTTCATTCTCAGCAGCAGGGAGAAATATCAGACCAGGTAAAGACACAGTCAATTCCGCGCTCGTTATGATTCAAATTTGAAAGTTGAGCCCTCGAGAAGCGTTACAACATGGTTTACGGTACTGATATCGAATGCTCATTGGTTCTCACCTGCTTTGTCACAGATTGCAACATGTCATGTTCCAGTGGATTGACATTTGAAATGAATGCGCGCTTTCACGGAGAGAAGCCAAATTCATATTCATGTATTAATAACTTAAATAACTTAAAATACCCCAAAAACTATTGCCATCAGACAGTACTGCAACTGCAACTCATCATCATTTGAACTACGGGTTTGAATGGCTATTAAAGGTAACCATCCTCACCTGTGATCTGTTTGCGTGTAATTAATGTGTGTGTGTATAAAAGGTCAATGAGTTTCTGGACTCCTGACAGACCCTTGCATATTTCATCCAGTGCTGCACTGAAGTTTCTGGATTCTGAGTCATGGGGAAAGCAAAATAATTGCCAAGGATCTGGGGGAAAAGGTAGTTGAACTGTATAAAACAGGAAAGGGATATATAAAGATATTGAAGGAATTGAGAATGCCAATCAGCAGTGTTAAAACTCTAATTAAGAAGTGGAAAATGAGGGGTTCTGTTGAAACTAAACCACGATTAGGTAGACCAAGTAAAATTTCAGCCACAACTAGCAGGAAAATTGTTCGGGATGCAAAGAAAAACCCACAAATAACTTCAGGTGAAATACAGGACTCTCTAAAAACACGTGGTGTGGCTGTTTCAAGATGCACAATAAGGAGGCACTTGAAGAAAGCTGGGCTGCATGGTCAGAAAGAAATGGTCAGAAGAAAGCCATTACTACGCAAATGCCACAAAGTATCCCGCTTACAATATGCCAAACCGCACAGAGACGAGCCTCAAACCTTCTGGCACAAAGAACTTTTTGGCCACAACCATAAACGCTACATTTGGAGAGGAGTCAACAAGGCCTATGATGAAAGGTACACCATTACTACTGTGAAACACGGTGGTGGATCGCTGATGTTTTGGGGATGTGTGAGCTACAAAGGCACAGGAAATTTGGTCATAATTGATGGCAAGATGAATGCAGTATGTTATCAAAAAATACTGGAGGAAAATTTGCACTCATTAGCCCGGAAGCTGCACATGGGACATACTTGGACATTCCAACATGACAATGATCCAAAACACAAGGCCAAGTCGACCTGTCATTGGCTACAGCAGAATAAAGTGAAGGTTCTGGAGTGGCCATCTCAGTCTCCTGACCTCAATATCATTGAGCCACTCTGGGGAGATCTCAAACGTGCAGTTCATGCAAGACAGCCCAAGAATTTACAGGAACTGGAGGCTTTTTGCCTAGAAGAATGGGCAGCTTTACCATCTGAGAAGATAAACTACAACTACCAGACTTCAAGCTGTCATTGATGTTAAAGGGGGCAATACACGGTATTAAGAACTGGGGTATGTAAACTTTTGATTAGGGTCATTTGGGTAGTTTCTGTTGTCATTATGATTTAAAAATTAGTAAACACAGTTGATTGATAATAAATGGCTTCAACCAAACACTAACCATGAGTGAAAGAAAAGTTGTGTTATCATTCATATTCTCTGAAAAATGGCCAAGAAATCATAAATTCTGCCAGGGTATGTAAACTTATGAGCACAACTGTATATTCAAGAAGAGGAGTTAATGAGAAAAATGACAGAATGGGGAGTGACAGCGATTTCAACAATTAAAAAGGATAATTTGGCCAGGGACTGACATCAGAGATGGAACAAGATTCCCAAAAGTCAAATTGTTGCCATATACTCAAAGTTCGAGATGATGAAGGGGGAATCCACAGCAAAGCCAGGGAAAACAGAACCAACATACAGTCTTCTGGTCCATGAAGTCTTTTTGGACCCCACACCATACACTGAAGAGCTGCATGCAATCCCCATTCCACCACCTCTGTCTTCACAGTTTGAGAAACCGTCAAAGGAAGATGTGATTTGCACACCATGTTTCACGATTCAGACAAGGGGGGATGGAACCCAACATACTGGCCAGTTGGAACAGGAAACTGCTGGTGGATCTGGTGAACAACACAGGAGGGGATGACAACCCTCATATCTCATCCTAGGCAGCCCCAGTACCAGCTGACAAAGCTGCGGTAGGCCAGATAACGAGCAGCAAAGGATGATCTCAAAAGTGTATATAAAACATTTCTTAAAATGGAAAAATCTATGTGAGATGTGAAAATATTTTTATTATAAATACATTTGTTTTTAGTTTCTTCTTTGATATAGAAAGAACAATATTTCTAAATATTACATGTTTTTTTTTTTTTTATCTGTTGGTTATTTAACTGATTTTCCAAAAGTTATTACACATCAAACTGTCTTAAGAAATAATAAAAAAACTTACTCTTCTTCAGTTCTGCGTCTCACTGGTCCATAGTCGGCTCTATAAATATTATTTATATTTTGTAAAGTGTAAGGATTTAAGCAGTTTGGTTCGAAACCTGGATGCAGAACAGTGGCGGCTACTGGTCTGTCAGAGAGGGGAAGTGCATTTTCGGCATACATCATAAAATTGTCTATTTATTTAAAAGTAAATTCTGCCCTACGTTCCTTTTCAAGAAAATGGTCTGTGACCCTGTCGTACCAACCAGGAGTCTTTTCAAGTGACTTGACCAGTGTCCTCTCAATGGCCAGCAGAGCTAGGCTGCTTAAACGGCCTTGGCCCATTGTGTTTCGGGTGTAGGACTTGAGTCGCTTTAAACAGGAGAAGCTCCTTTCTACACCTGCAGATGTAGCTCCAATTGTTGCCACTAATGAGAACAGTTTGTAAAGCTGAGGCATTGCACTGTCCAACTCCATGTCTTTAAGGAACACCAAGTAATCACACAGCTTTCCCCTGTTACCCTGCAAGTCCTGATCTGAATACAGGACTTGAAGTTCTGACCTCAGTCTTCCTGAATCAAAGTGATGGCCATAACTTTTCAGGACACTTTGGAAGGCCTCCTCTGGAAATACCTGTCTCATGTCATCAAATTTCCCTGGATTGACTAATTCTAAGTTTTTCCTCGTAACACTTTCAAATGGCTTCGCCAAAATCAGGTCGACAATATTAGCACCGTCTGCCATCGTGCGCAGTTTCACCCACGACGCTAGCCTAGCCTACTAACGTTATATGAATGAATGAATGAATGAATGAAGGAATGAATGAATGAACGATCTAAAAAAAAAATATTAAACTCTGTAAAACTGAAACAAGGAATGTGGTGTATAATTGTGTGAAATGTATGATGAAAATCAAGCAATTTTGCCAAGCAAATATCAAAGAAATAGGTTGCAGCAGTTTTTATTTCGACTGAACTTGAGAAATCCGCGATGGGACTGAGCGCGAATAGCTTCAGTGATTCCTTATAGTACAGAATCGCTGTCAGTCAAAAGGAGATGCAGTTTTTTGACAGACCCTCCAATCATCACGCAGAAGCTCGGAGTCCGGGCCAGCCCACTCCCCATTCACCCCCAGAGACGCTGAGCGTCCATGGGCGGGACATAATCGCAGCGTTTATCCAATGACCGTCTAGTTTCGAAGCGCTGAAAAAAACCGTTCAAAGCAGCCCCATTGAAGTCAATGGACGCTGGGCTTCAATAGGGAAATGCACTGTGACGCTGCGGGAATGTATGAGAAGGAAATCGAGTCAGCCGACCTGCTATATGTAACTGATTCTGAACGAACTCGTCTTTGAGATGAACGTTTTCTAACGCATTTTTAGTCAATAAAATGTTAATACAATAGTACATATTTGACCATTAATTTTGTGACATTATAAGGGAAGCCGAGCTTCCCTTGCAGTCTTAAAGAAATCGTCCCTGATGCAGAACCATTCATAAAGGAGAGTCCAGAACCTCTATCATTTGTTTTACAATCTAAAAAGTAATCCAAGTCAATGTGTAATTCCTGTGCAGTGACCTGCCATTCATCGTTTGAAAAAATTATATTATTATTTTTGGTTATGACAGAAGGATTATACATAACTAAACTCTTTAAGCATTATTTTGGAAGTATATTTTTACAATACCTTCTGTATTTCTTTGCAGCAGATGTTTTCATTTTTTGTTGGCATTTTTGCACAGTTGCTACATAAACATTTAAACAAAACTTCTTAAAAGTTCTTAATAAAAAAAATTGTATGTTTGGCTATGAACACTATCTTTTGTTCATAGCCAAACAGTTCTTCATGCTATAAATTAAACAATACCTTTACACAATTGCTACTACTCAGTCATGTATTTGGCTACAGTAAAGCTTTAAATCAGGATAAAACCATATAGCGAAAACTAATATATCAACCAGCTTCCAGTTACTAAAGAACTGATCTGGGAAAAACAGCAGAATGATCCAGAGATAATGAAAATCTTTCAAATTCTGGCCAAAAACAAGGAAGACCAAGTCATAGAAGTTAAGCTGTACCTCAAAATTCAGCTGTCAGAGAATCAGTACCACTACTGTCTCTTCATTCCCAAATATCTTGTACCTTTTATACTGGAACACTACACTGTAAGCAATTGCTGTAAATTTACAGCCAATTTTCAACACTAAAATACTGTTTTCATGTTAAACAGTTTAGTACTGTAGTTAGCAATGCATTGTGGGCTGCTTAAATTGGAGCAACAAGACAGAGGCCCTAAACAGTACGCTGATGTTTTAAATTACAGGACACTACAGTATTTTTTGGAAACTGCGTGTTGACTGGGGAATTTGGAGCACGGTCAGAAGCTTGATACAACATTAGTCTTTTAAATTGAGGCTACTGCTTTTGGTCAATTTTCTTTAAAAAATACAGAAATAATTTGCCATTAACTCCTGGAGGGACTTCGGGAATCATTTGGATAGGAGATTTTCCAGAAGAGGATGCACAATTTAGATGACGTGCTGCACATCGTCGAGTGTTCTTCATCAACATCCATCGGGTCTTGCACCTACAAATTAAATGTTAGCCGAACTTTTGCATCCGAGGAACAACACTTGTTAACCGGCAGATGGAGGCAGCAGGAAAATAGCATTAGAATACTGGTATAATTAACCTACATCTTGCCCGGTGATTAAGGATTTATTTCAACCAAACCATAGGATTATTTGAACATCGGCTAACCAAGATGGTTTTCGTGAGTTTTATTTTGTTTGTCGACTTCTAATGAAAAGTGTTTTACAAACATTCAACAAGAAAATTAAGCTAATTGTAGTTCAGTCAAAGACAGTTGAATCGTCAAGGCTTTGCATTTTTCTGTTTAAACGCCAAATTGGTGTGAAAATATTGTCATTCTGGACTCTTTGTGAATGCATTTTGTTTATTTATCTGTTGCTGCGTGTCTCACACAGCCAACTTCTCAACTGTTTTAGAGTATAGGCTTTGTCAAACCGTTTTGCATCATCTGTGGCTTTTCTTTCACAATCATAACATTGCAACTCGGTTAAGGTTAAACATTTCTGTGTGAAGACTGATACTTGTCACTAAAAATCAGCGAGCAGCCGTAATCAAGACTAATGCATGTTTGTTGATGAAAATTTTCAATCTACAAGGAATTTACCATCAGGCAATAACAAAATGTTCCTATCAGATCTGTTGTCATAACTGTGCCACAATAGTGACATACGTAAGGCACATGAGAATTCATAAAAATACACCTAATTTTACCTTTAAGTGTGTTTTGCCAGATTGCAGTCAGACGTTTCAAAATTTAAGTGTCACACTTACAGACATAACAAACGTGTAGTTAGGCCTACTTTGTCTGGTGTTGAACTAACATGTCATGTTGATATCTGCAGTGCATAGGGTGAGACTTTGATGGCATTTTACTCTCATTTGAAAACTCACATTAGAGAGGGGGAAAAAGTTGCGTGTCCTTACAGACACTGTAGCAAGAGCCTTACAGTTTTATCCACATTCACATCACACATGAGTCGGAAACATAAAAATGGTGCTGAGGAAAATTTGGCTAAGTCCGTTGTGAATCCTGGTGTTTCCCATGAGAGTGAACAAGATCAGTCTGATATGCAGATTGATCCTCCCTGTGATGGAGGTGATGAACAAGAGATTTACCCACAAATTGCTGATGAATCACAGGGCTAAATTTTTAAAGAACTTTATTTGAAATTGCAAGCAAAGTGTTTGCTTCCATCCTCTGTCATTCAAACAATTATCCATCCAAAGATTTTCAGGCAATACATGATATAAGCCAGTCACATTTGCTTTTCAAACTCAAAGAGAAGTTTATTATACTTGGGATTTCTGAAGCAGACACAAACAATGTGATTGAAGTCATGAAAACTGAGGATCTCTTTAGGACCTGCAACACTCAGCCACTGAAAACTGATCAGAAAAGAAAAACAGTTTTCAAGAACAGCTTCAAATATGTTGAGCCAGTTCAGATCTGTCTAGGTCAGAATGAGACAGGCAAAGAGTGTTTTGCCCAGTATGTTCCTATTAAACAGACAATTGATTTTCTATTCCATTGCCAATCAGTGCAGGAACAATATAAGAAAGTACACTCCAGTATCGGTTCTAAGGATATTCTTAAGGATGTGTGGGATGGCAAAAATATGGCTGAGAATGTGCTCTTCCAGACGGAGAGCTCATCACTGAGCTTGATCCTGTACCAGGATGCATTTTGAAGTGGTAAACCCACTGGGATCTGGAAAGAAAAAACATAAGATACTTGCAGTGTATCTAACTCTTGCAGATTTAATGCCACACAACAGATCCAGTACTGATCAAATGCAACTTGTTCTTCTCTGTAAAGAACAAGATTTTAAGTATTTTGGTCAAGACTTGGTTATGGGCACTCTTGTCAATGACCTTAAAGATCTTGAGCTCAATGGTGTTACCCTGTCTGATGGAAAGGTTTACAAGGGAACTTTGTGTGCCATTGCAGGTGACAACCTTGGCTCACATAACATAGGAGGCTTTTTGGAGAACTTCAGCAGGAGTTCACACTTCTGCAGATATTGTGATATCAGCAGAGAAGCATTCCATGCACAGTGCAGTCATACAGTGGTCATGTTCAGAGCAGTGAAGGACAGTCTACATCAAGTGGAGGTGTTAAATTTGACTCTGCATTTAATACGCTCAAATACTTCCATGTATGTCAGCCTGGGTTGCCTCCATGTCTTGGCCACAATCTTTTTGAAGGTATTGTATCCTCTGATCTGGCACTGTATATTAACCATCTTGTTAATGGTGGATAAAATGTTTAGCTATCTCGAGTTGAATCGACGAATAAATCAGTTCAAGTATCTCGGTAGGGATGCTAGTGACAAACCGTGTGAGGTTAATCCAGAGGGTGGAAAACTTGGGGGACATGCTGTGCAGAATTGGTGTTTGCTGAGAATGTTGCCCGTTTTGATTGGAGACAAAGTAAAAAATCCAGGTGACAACCAAGTTTGGCAGTTGGTTTTGGAACTTAGAGAAGTCGTGGACCTCAGTTGTGCACCTGCGATTTCAAATGGCCAGATAGCCTACCTAAGAGTTCTGATTGATGAATATTTGCTTTGCCGAATTCAGACCTTTCCTGACAACCCACTGAAGCCCAAACATCATTATGTTTACCATTAGCTTACCAAATCTGTCTGAAGAAACACAGTGACAAATAATATAGAAACTTCAGAGCTCCGGCTTGGAGTCAAAAGAAGACTTGTACAGAATATGTACAACAGTAAGACATTGCTGATCTGTTACCTTTTGGTTAATTTAGTGTGGAATTCTCTTGTTATATTCTCTTGTTTATACAGTTGTGGAATTTCTTTTTCTGAAACTACATAATGCACCTTTAAACTTTTCAAATATGCCTAATATAAGGAGAGTTTAGTAGACTTTTGGCCAAATGTCAGTCACTCTGATATAGCTTATTAGTTATGTGCCCTAATTATTTTTTTGTTTGTTTTTTAGAAACCTAGACAGTTACATTGGATTTACAAGTCATTTAAACTTCGTCACCACTCCGCCTAATTCTAGCTCATCACAGCTATCGGCCATTTCGTCATGTTCAAGCCAGGCAAGAAACAGCGAGCCAAGCAACAGACCTTCCACATCTCAGATACTGAAAACATGGCCAGAAACATTCCAGGGGCCTCATTTATAAAACTTTGCATACACACAAAACGGGCCCTGAATGTGCATATGCCACTTCCGACGGATAAGTTGTGATTTCTAAAAACAAACTTGACGGGAAAATTTGCGCAGCTCCACGCAAACTCTGACCCATGCGTACAAACATTTTGGAGACAGAGCAGTTTGGCGACACCGATGGGTAGCTGAGGGACTGATGGCAGATGAAGGAAAACCACTTTAAATTCTCATTGAGTCATAATTATAAATACAATGCATGTTCACAATAACAGTTTAAATAATAATAATAATAATAATAAAAAGATTTAAACTTGCATTGAAACACGTTTTCATTTTGATATACACATATTACACTTTCACTAATGGCGATAAGCACTGAAATTACACGCAGTCATTACGCAGAAGTTAAACAAAAATGATATGAATTTAGATGTGCTACTTTCGATCACTTTTCCTGTGACACGCTGTTTTAATAACAGCGAGGAGTGATAGGCGCACAATCTTTAAACTAAACTGCATATATTATGACAAAATATTTTAGTGAGAACGATGATCAGTGATGCACTTAACTTCGATATTGTGGAAGACACTTCTGGATTCGATGGTCGAACGGTCCGTTGTCCAGTTTGAATAGGTCCAATGATAATAGCTTACTGTATAACCGCAGCTGCACGGGGGTGTTGATGTCGTGTGATGGCATCTTCAAACAATTACCACTGTATTTGAAGGATATAATTTGAGGAAAACGGTAAGATTTGCACGTTTTCTTTTTAAAGGGGTGGTTCGATGCGATTTCACTTTTTTAACTAGTTAGTGTGTAATGTTGCTGCTTGAGCATAAACAACATCTGCAAATTTACAGTGCTGAAAGTTCAATGCAAGTTATGGCAGTTTAATGCCTACAAAAACGACCGGTTTGGACTACAACAAGCTTCTTCCCGGGTTGGTGACATCATAAACCCTGCAAAACAAGCCCCCGGGAACACGCAACAAAGTGGGCGAGGCCATGTGGCGCAGCATGTGGAAGCAGAAGAGTTGTGTACACCGGACGCGAGCGACGCTTCAAAAGATAACAGAACGTCTCAGGTTACGTATGTAATCATAGTTCCCTGAGAACAGGGAACGAGACTCTGCGCTGAAATGCGCTTTGGGGAACGTCCACGTGACCCGGTGTCTCGAAACCTCATACCAAAAAACTCCAATCCCATTGGCCGGCAACAGTCATATGGCGCGACCCGGAAGTATAAAGGCGCGCCAACGGAAGCAGTCAGAATTTATCGTCTTTGAGGGACTGTCCCGCAGGCAGCCCCAAGCATGGCAGGGAAGCGCAGAGTAGAAGTTCCCTTTCGAAAGGGAACGTCTCAGGTTACGTATGTAACCATAGTTCCCTGAGAACAGGGAACGAGACTCTGCGCTTCCCTGCCATGCTTGGGGCTGCCTGCGGGACAGTCCCTCAAAGACGATAAATTCTGACTGCTTCCGTTGGCGCGCCTTTATACTTCCGAAATGCGCTTTGGGGAACGATATACCCACGCCGCCATGCTTAGGGGAGTGCATGCCACACTAGAATGGCTGAGACAAAGGCTCAAACAGTTTGAGGAACTGTAGCACCTCCCCCTTCGGGTTACACCTGACTGTCAGTGACAGCATTCCCTAAGGCCATCTAGCCCAAGCTGTACCTAAGAAAGGTCTTCCAGAGGCGGGAAGACCTAAAAAGGCCGCTAAGAGCTTCTGAGATCCACACTTCCGCAGACAGAGTGGTCTCTTCTAGGGAATGAGGGCAGGGAGCCCCGAAGGGACCCCGCCCAGCCACTAGAGGGGACAACGTCACCCTCAATGCCACCAGGGAGGCTGACCTGGTCCTATCGTAAGACATGCTAGGTGTGAAGCCAACCCTGTCTAAACACAGAATCCCCAGACGCAGTCTCTACTAGAGGGAGCGGGTAGGAGTGACTGCAGAGCGGCAGGAGCACCCCCACTCGTGCGTAGGGACGGGCATCCTGGAGAGCAGAACTCGGCTTGAGTGCCATGAACCCTAATATCGAGGGGAGTGTATTTCCGCTCATCTAGGATCTACTTAGTGCCTGATTAACGCACTAAGGAGGCTGTGCGCTAAAGCCTGATACTTCAGGGAAGCACAAACCAGCCCACAGGCTGAAACCCAGTGGGAGGCCTGGACAGAGCCAACCACCATAATCAGCTTAGGGAGCTATGCGCTATTATGTACACAACCCAAAGGGAAGTACAAAGCTCGCCTAACAAGTAGACCATGCAATGGGCAAACACTCATGGAGGCCAAAGAGGGGCCTACAGCATGATGAATAAACCAGCAGAATATCCAGAAGGTGGCCCAGAGAAGCCACCCCGAACATTTGCTCTGCTCTGAAGCAAACAGAACACTTTGCCCGTTTGCACATGCTACCCAACACGAGCCAACGAGCAGTGTACTCGGTAAAAGCACCTTTCACTCTACCAACTAGAGGAGTACCACATACGCCAATACTTCGTCAAAGAAGGCCTAGAGAGGCCTGTTACCTTGACAAATGCATGGCATCAGCTCATGGCAGTGTTCCTAGGTACCAGAAGGGATACTAACCGACACGAAGGAGGTTAAGTACCGTCCGGACCCGTGGCCAACGGCGTGTGAAGAGATCCTCGGATCAATCGAGCACATCAACATACACCATATGTTGAGAAAAAGGCGGCCAAAGGAGCCTAAGAACCTTTAACATATGGGATAAGTCCATTGGCCTTTATTAGGAGCCTGAAAGATCCACCTCATTTCTAGGTGGCTGGAGCTCAACTATCACTTGAGACAATAGTAAGAAACCAAACCTCAGTAAGGTTTTACTACCGTCTACTGGGGGGCTAGCCACTCAGAGTAATAGCATCCAAGCTAACTCCTCAGCGAGAGGAACACTCTAGCTGAAGTCCAAATGTTACACCAGAGGCCGAGAAGGCGGCCTAACTTAGTGTACATGTGGCATCAACAGGTGGCTGCCAAAAAATTTAGACCACCAAAGAGCAGTGTGTTAGTTTTCCCTGAAGAAAATACAACACCCAAACCAGACCCGACGTGGGCTGTTTGCCCAAGCTCTAAAGGTGGTCGCAGCTAGCCAATCAGAAGGCTAAAAAGGAAGGCCTAAAGAAGGCCAACGATCTTAGCAACAGATGGCTCTGCTTTCTGTAAACAGTTCTCCAGACTGTGCCAATCAGTCAGCTGAAATGGAAGGCCCCTCGGAGCCAACCAAATCAGAAACAGGAGGCCGCAGTCAGACTGGCAATCATCTAAACCACCGAGAGCAATGTAACAAGACTTCCTCAGAAGGGATTTGTTTCACAACTTTTACTGACGCAGAACAGGTCACTGTTTGCACAGTTTGCTCCTAGGTGGTTAAATTATAACTAAACATCAACTAAATATACTCTCGCAGGCTGAACCAGACCAGTTAATCAAAAAGGAAGGCCTAACCAGGGCCAACGATTATATCAACAGGTGGCAGAGCAACTGAAAGGTATACTAGACTGTGCCAACAGGTGAACTGATAAGGAAGCTCCTCGGAGCCTTCCCACATCAGAGACCATAGGCAACAGCCTAATTGGAACACTAAAAGCCACTGCGCCAGCATGGGTCCAGAAAGGAGGCCTAAGAGGACCTACTCATTCATGCCACACGCGGCAACCGTACGTGATCCAAAGACTACTAGGAGAACTGCTAACACACATTCCAGCAGGCAATGTCCAAGGCTGGCTGATTAGTAGAGCCAGCGTAATCACATGATCTGAAGGAGGCCTATAGGGCCTACGCTCCAAGACATGTGGCACAGCCTGTGGCAGTGTACATAATGTGAGCATAAACAGAATAAACCAAGCATGCTAACCTAGCAAATGCTAACTAGAAAAGGCTATGTGACATACAGGCCTACGCTCTAGACAAAAGATTAGCCGAAGGAAGAAAAGACAGGAACTAACATACACCAACTTCCCTTGGGAAGTGGTGCTGCTATCCTGAGTACGCAATCCAACAGGTGAAGCGCTCAGAACACCAAAAATCATTGATGGGGAGCATTAGGTTACCATCGCCTACATAGTGGTTAGAAACACGCCAACTATAATAAGACAGGTGCCAGCCTGTGGCAGCAAACTATGCTCACATACAAAAACATGTAGGGCAAGGATATGGAACTTAAAGCAATCACCAAGGGCTTTAATATATGTCATTCACAAAGGGAATCATACTCCAGACAGATACTCACATCTGCACTAGGCCTAGAGGACAGACATTAAATAATTATAGTAATGTCTACTCAACTTGATTGATCTTACAACAAGTGGCCTAGAGGAAAGGATCTTCCCATTATAGACAAAGTTCCAGCTTGAAGTGGGGCCTAGTAGCAAACTACACAACTTATCTGCCTCAACATGATAAGGGCCTAACCCACCTGAGATAACAGAACAGGAAGTCAAAAACAGTTACAACCTATCTGTCACTCATCCCAAGCGCCTACATACATAGGGGATAATGGGCATGCGGCCAACAACTCCCTCAGGAGGAGGCCGAAACCAGGAAATAACATTATTCAAATAACACTTCCTAGCTCTAGCCTAGCCACTAAGCTACGGGTACACAAAAACAGCAAATATTTACCTGTAATTTTGCTATCAACCCAAGCCATGCACAAGATGTCAGGCGGCCAATAAAGCTGCCGACATCATAGCAACTGAAGCAGAGAGAGCAACTCGAACTATACTCTTAAAACAATAGCTGAGAAGCTCAGACAGAACTGAACAATGGCCATTTTGTGGCCCATTGCTCAATCTATACTCCACAACGACTACAGTTTGCCCATCAAACCCCTACAATTTTACATGTTCAGGAAAATATCTCTAGGAACAGAAAGACAAGGTCAACTGTAACAAAAGGCTGAGCCTTGCTTACCTTTCCCGTGGCAGTTGGACCCACGACACTCCCTCCTGACCGAAGTGGGAGGATAATCCAGGTTCCATTGCCAAACGAACCCCTTAACTATCAAGCCAGTGGGCCGTCAGAGAGAAAACTCATCATGGGCCCATCCGTCCAAACTGACTGTTCAAGGGTGTCATCTGAACATGTTACTATTTCAAATAAGGTCCCCCGGGGAGGCCAAGGAATAGAGGTGAGGGCTGATGTTTAATTTGCCCCCCCCCGCCAGAGAGGCGATTGACTACCGGCGGGGCTTGTTCTGACCGATCGAGGCGGCCGTCTGCTTGGTGGCCCGGAGAGCAAGATCTGTGGTGCGGCGCAACTCATCTACCGCATCAGGGGACAAACCCTGCCCCTGATCCAGATCCTTCAGCAGATCAGCCTGGTAGGCTTGCAACCGTCTCAACGGAACCGCCAAAAAGTCCATGGAGTGCAAAGCTGCGCCAGCCTGACCTGCTGCAGCGTACGCCTTGCCATTCAAACGTGATGTCATCTTAAGGGGTTTGGATGGCAGGACCGGAGCTTTTAGTGACGGTGCATTGCCAGTGACGAGATAGTTTGCGAACGTCTCGTCAATAGGCGGCATCGCCACATACCCATGCTGGCGTAATCCCTCCACATCAGCAAAATTACTTCGCTGGTGTGTATGGATCCTCGCCGAGAACGGGTTCTTCCATGCCTTCTCGATCTCTACATGAAGATCCGGAAGGAATGGAAGGCTCACCGGAGTTACAGGGTTATGACCGAAAAGAAACCGCTCGTCCAGCCTGCCGCGAGCAGTCTCTTCCCTCTCACGCTGCCAAGGCAGCTGCAGTCTGCCAGCAGCACGCTCCATAACCTCCAGTAACTCCGCGTACGCTGGACAGGGAGGTCTGGAGAAAGAAGCTACTTCACTCGCTTCTTCCTCCACTGCCATCACCTGCTCTTGGGGGCTGGCAGCCAAAAGAACACTCGTTCCTGGATCTGACGATGTTTGGGATACACCATCATCATCATCCAGGATCGCGTCCTCGCCAGCCGCCGCCTGAGTCTGAGAAACGGTTACACCCCTCTCAAATTCGGCGGCGAGCTCCATCTGTGAACCCCATGAATGTAGTCTCCGCTCAGCCTCAGCACGAGCAGGACCAGATCCACCAGGTACAGATGTTGACGCCTACAGATGTTTGGGATACACCATCATCATCATCCAGGATCGCGTCCTCGCCAGCCGCCGCCTGAGTCTGAGAAACGGTTACACCCCTCTCAAATTCGGCGGCGAGCTCCATCTGTGAACCCCATGAATGTAGTCTCCGCTCAGCCTCAGCACGAGCAGGACCAGATCCACCAGGTACAGATGTTGACGCCCCTTCTCCCGAGAAGAGGGCCAGGCGAGAACGGAGCGTTCTCAAAGGAAAACGCTCACAGTTGACACAGACAGCGCCCTCAAGCACTGTCCGTGCGTGTTCTTCCCCCAGACAATGAACACATAGGACGTGTGAATCATCCGGTGTCAGAAACCTTGGACACGGATCAGTACACTTCCTAAAGTTCTTACCTTTCTCAGCCATTTCAGATTGGAAACAAATTTCTTTAAACAAAGAAACAGAGTGAGGTTGACACATACAGTCCCGAAAAGACGATGCATTCTGACTGCTTCCGTTGGCGCGCCTTTATACTTCCGGGTCGCGCCATATGACTGTTGCCGGCCAATAGGATTGGAGTTTTTTGGTATGAGGTTTCGAGACACCGGGTCACGTGGACGTTCCCCAAAGCGCATTTCAGCGCAGAGTAGAAGTTCCCTTTCGAAAGGGAACCCATTATAATCTGTGATATTTTCTACACTGGATGCGGCATGGAAGACAGCTTCCAGAATCTACTATGCTGTATTTGCACAAAGGCTTTTACTGGAAGATAAAGCAGTTCCCACTTTAAAAGCAGAAGCTGCTGTTTATTGGCTTCAAACTGTAAGCACGTTTTGTTGTTTGTACATGTCTTTTAAACGTATAACATTAGTTCTGTTGCTATTTTTTGGTTGCATCAAGGATGTAAACAAAGACCAATGCGTTTTTGCTTCGCTAGCCAGTTAGCTAAATTCTACAAACACCAACAAACTTCGTTGTTCATGCTATAAATTAAACGCTACCTTTACAAAAATGCTACTACTCAGTCATGTATTCGGCTACAGTAAAGCTTTAATCAGGATAAAACTGTATATTGAAAGCTACATATCTAAACACTTTGACACAAATAAAAAAAAATGAAATACCATTCATAAACGTCCTTTAAAAGCTGCGATTGCAGCTTGACCCTCTTCATCTGGGTCTGATTCGGGCTCAATTTGATACAGCAATATAGATGCCATTATTTACATTTTCACCGAAGCCCACGTAACCGATAACAACTAAAATGGTAAGGGGCGTGCCGTTTCCGGACGCTTCAGCGAATCACGATGGCTCTGGATACACTGGGCCTGCTAACAAATCTGAGCACATTGCGTATTTCGGAGGGAGTGGCTTTATAGAAGCAGGAAGTCAAACGAGCCGTTCGAATGACAATGGAGACAGAGGTGTAGAATAAAAGGTAAAATATATGAAAAATACGGCTTTTTTAAAAAAAACGAAGCATTAAGACGTGTTAAACTGCGCCCCAAAAACGCAATCAAGCCTAGAAAAAAAACACTGAACTTTAAAATACTTTGTCAGTGACGCTCCGAGTCAGACAATTGTATTTACACTGCAATAAATAAGCAGGCCTATCTGTTTCCACTAAAAGTAGCCTATAAACTTCCTAAAAGACATTCACCTTATCAGCAAAACTGCATAAATTTGATTCGAATTGTTTAAAACAATTAAAATACTATTTGGCCAGTTGAAATGTATGAATCAACTATATTCAAAAATCTTTATCTCAAGTAATTTATACAATTTAGTTTTTATGTATTTTTTTATATATTCATTCTTAAACATAAAGAGGATATTGGATGATTTATAGTCCATATCTAATATTTTCCAATGTCTTGTACCTTTGACGGTGTTAACCATGGTGTCACGTGGATGGGAACATGTATGGAAATTATATGCAGATGAGGTTATGCATAGTAAAACTAGGCATCATAAGCTCCATATATGGTGATTTCGGTGAGGAGACAGGGTGGAGATGCACGTACGCCCAATCTTACACTGACTGGGATTTATAAAGGGATTTGTGCGGAGGTTCTGGCGTACGCATGGTTTTATAAATCTGATTTTTTTTGTGCGTACGCAGAATCTAGCTTTTGCGCGTACCTACACTTTTAGGATGAAATCAACGCAAATTTTATAAATGAGGCCCCAGGTCCCTTGGGAACAAATGCCACAGGAAATTCGTTCTGCAATTGCAGATGGCAAGAGACCTAAACCAGTGGAGCGACGCCAGATGGTACGAGTACTCGCGGATGAAATGAGAAGGTATGAAGCTAACCCCACTCGTGCACAATGATTAAATGTGGTTTAAAATATCATCAGGCAGTACCCAAAGATTTTTGCTGATATTGCACCAGATGGGTCACTTCTGTGTGGAGGTCATGCATCACTTTTGATTCAATTTAAAAAACCGCATTGAGAATGTGAACCGTGATGGAAGCTTCTCATGCCACCGATTCTCTACAGGCAAGAGGGGTCCAACTGACACATATGGATGTACACGATTTCAGCCAGAGCTACCCCCAGAAGAAACTGATGACACTGTGGAGCAGCACCGCCAGAGACTGGAGGAGATTTACAGACAGGAAGGTCCAGGTGGAGCAGAAAGAGCAGAAGTTAAAAATCGAATGGAGCTCACATTCTCTCTACAACGTGTAGCGATTTAACTCAAAAGGGGAAATATTAATAATTATTCATAACTCAATATGATTTATCAATTATGATTAATTATGAATATGTAAATCGGTTAATCAGATTTACTGGATATAGCTACATTAATCTTAATATTACAATCAATTAACCTGTTGTCCAGGGAACACTTAGTGTTGATTGTTTAATAATTCTAAGAAATGTTCATTTCCAGGTTATGGAAAAATAACCTTCTTATCGCACCGTGCTACTTAGAGCATAGGTTCGGGTCTATATCACTTAAGAGGCAATTCATTAGCAGATGGAGTCAGAACCAAACATGTATTGTGCACAATCTTTATTAACTAACTCACAAACACATAACTAAACTAGCAAACACATAACATAACATAAAGGGTCACACACATATGTAGGTCAGAATGAGTAATGATAGAGTTGAACCGGAAGAGGTACTGTTACTAGAGCTATAGGAAAGTCAAAGACACTCTGGAAAGGACTCATCAGTTTCGTTTAGCAATAGCAAAGGTGAGTCTTACAAATCAATACTAAATCGCTGTTTAGCATTAAAATGTACGATACTTGCAAGATGCCTTTAGGCTGAGGAGCGTCGGATCTGCAGGTTGAGGATAAATCTTGAGGTTATCTCTGAAGTGGTTGCCAGTCTGTTGGGTGATGAGCACATGGCTGGGTGTTGTAGGGCGGGGGCCTACCAGCCTTGCGGCCGGGCCTAGAGAGGCCGGCCGCAAGGAGACCTGTTCGTTGGTCCAGAAACAAGGAAGAAGAGGGAGTGGCACTGTTCGCTGGTTTTTAACCTCTGGTCAAAGTCCAACCTCTTCGGAATGATGGGGCCAATGAAGATGTTGTATTTCCGGGTGACACACACCCCCTTGTCAGGGCTTTTATGACCAAGTAAGATTAAACTGGCTGAGCTTTGAAGAGGAAATATTAAAGCTTCTCGTAATACTTATGTCTTGTGCAGGTATGGACATACCGCATACACAAGCATTTAAATCTGCTCGATACAAACGCATAGACACCAAACATGGCATAATTGAAGTTACCTTGCAGGTCATAACATTTAATAATCATAAAACCTGTAAATACAATGAGTACAATACAACAACAGTAATAATGGATACCATTTCCTGGGAAGGATTCATTTATAGCACAGTCTGTCTATACATTAATGCCATAGAGGCTGTGTTCTGTGTGGAAAATGCAGGAAAGATGCAGATTTTCTGTCTCTTCTCTGCTCTCCATGCGGCAGCCACATTCCTCGGCGCAATAAACTTGTAGCTGAGAACTTCCCGGGGGAAGGGGACAGACCCCAGAGTGAGCTTAAAACTATTGGTTAACTAACCAATAATTGTGTCTGATTTGTCTCAATCGTTACAGACGTCACTGGCTTTCATCATCTGCTTCTTCTGCTCCTCTTCCTCCCTCAGTGCAGTGATTGGAGCTTCTTCTTCATCTCTGAGAAACTGATGAAGCTTCTCAAACTGCTGTTTAATCTGACGCTCTGTGTGCTCAGCTTGAGACTGAAATCAAATCACATTCACTTCAATCATCTCAATCAACACACATCAACACTTCACATCATTCATATCTGAGAATCCAGTAGGAATTGAGTAATCCATTATATTAAATAAATCAGATCATAACTGTATATAGTGATCCTAAGTTTCTCTTGTAAGGACTTCATTGCTGTATTGAGCTCCTCCTAGAATTGAACAAAATAAAAATATATAAAATGGCAGATTACGGTGATATGATCATACAGTGCTGTAAAAAAAAGTATTTGCCTCTATCCATAATTCTTCTGTTTTCAGAATTTAAAACCTAACATAAAACAAAGACGATCTGATTAAACACAAAATTTGTAAAAGACAATGTTATTTACTAGGGGTTTGATGAGATCTCATGCCACAAGATCTTGCGAGATTAAAATGTGATGAGATTTCTCGTCGAGGTAAAAAGCTGTTTCACGATATTGCCATGACAGAGTGTGAGGGTGAAGTTAGGATAGAATATGCCACCTCTACGTTTACATTACACCTCCACTGTCGTTTTGCTTTTTATAGAAATAAAAACCATTTAACAGTCGCTTCAATTCCATCCAGCTCATGAGTAAGTGACGTGATGACTGACGAGATGACTGGCAAGACCATGGGGGAGGATTTGTTGCACAATAAATCCTAAGTGTCTGATAAATGTCTTACCTTGTAGAATGCACATTCAGCACTGCCACCCCCTATTCACAGAGTATGCGTGATCGCACAAGCGACAGTAAAATGTGAGCATGCATTCAAATGCGATTTCAATACCCCGCATTTTAAAAGCGGCTCCCCAATGCATGTGAATATCTCCAAATATGAAAGCTATCTTAGGCTGGGCTGTGTAGTTGTAACCATCTCTTAGCACTGTGTCATGCTTGAACAAAAATGTGGTCTCTATTTCCACTTTGAATATTAAGAGAGTATTTTGATTATGTTTGCACTTAATAAGACCAAGAGAGAACTTTTTTCCGAAAAAGTTAACTTTCAAAAGGGAACTCATGCTGCATCCCCAAGAGGGCACTATAGGGAATGCCTCCACCGTGACTGGTGTCTGAAATATGAATCTAAACACAACAATGAACTTGACATTGTCAGGAGGCAGCCTATGACGTCACTACTGGTGCGACCGTGAATATAAAAGGACACCTGTGAAATATGCTATCCTCTTCTTGTCTTCAGGTGTTCATTTGTTTTGAACGTGTGTCTAAACTAAGCGACGATGACTTGCAGAATTAGCGCTAGTCTTTTATGGTGCTTGTCAAATGGAAGGCTGCACCCTACGAAGGCTGCATATCTCGGCTGCCGCATCATCAAACATTGCTGAAGGCCATCTCAATCGAAAGGACCCTTGGAAGACAGCCTTGATTTCGCATCATTTATTCAGCTGAATTTGAAGGATGCATTGGATGTGACCTTCAAACACCCACCATCCTTTGTACATTCTGATTCACGAGTTCACACTTACAAATCATAAGATAGTATGAAGGTGTGCTGTCCGAAGGGAGGTGTAACGACTCGTCACGTGAAGCGGGATCCATAAGCAGGATCATATTAACAGCGATCGTGGTCAGACAGGCAATGGTCAAACATCAGCAGACTTGAACAACAGAGGGCAGGCAGAATCAAAGTCGTAATACAGGCAATGGGTCAGGGCAGGCAGATAACAATCACAGGTCGAAATCAAGGCAAAGAGTCCAATGGGCAGGCAGCAGAGAATCGTAAACAGGGATCAAACAGGGTCAACAACAGGAAGGCAGAAACAATAAAGAACGCTCAGAAATGCAAACTGTAGTAATACAAGACCTCGGAAAGAATGCAAGACTGGAGGCACCTTAAGTAGTCCAGATAATGAGCTGCAGCTGGATGGGGTGATCAGTGCCAAGGTACGGGGCCGATAGGAAATGTAGTGTGTGCGTGCGTGTGTGTGTGTGTGTCAGTATTCCGGTGAGGGCGCCCTTTGATGGCCAGAGGAGGGAATCAAGGAGTTCGTCTCTGTGACAGGAGGGCTCCGAGCTCGGAATTTTGGCCTGAACCTAGAGTACTAGCTCCGTATATCTGGTTAGGATAGTAACCAGGCAAATGTGAGGAGACGGGGTGGTGGAGGGATGCAGAAAACTCTCAAGGAACGTAGCCGAGTAGGCTATGTATATATATATATATATAGGCCTTATCTCTTGCTGATTAGGCAATTTGACGTGTTCCTCCCGAGCTTTGTTAATAAAACATAATATCATAAAAATAAACTGATGGAAAATGAGTCAGTAATGAGCTTGTCTGAATTTATTATGAAACATAAGACAACATTAATGTTTTCGGACATGAAAGCATAGATGTTATCTTTTGGTTTGATGTAAATTACTCACTAACACTAAACTGCTAATGTAAGCCAAATAATGTAAAGATTTGTAATAAAAAGTATTTTTTCCAAAAAAAAGTTTTATTAGTAGTTTCATGCTGTGACTGTGGGGGCGGGAAAGCGTGTGACACAGCCATGCGCACTTAGCAGAGCATCTCATTCTAGCATTTAATGCTGAGGAGTACTCTAGCCTACAAGCCTCTGAAGGACTGTACTAGGAAGGATGCAGCCTCAGAAGGATGCAGACTTCTGTTGAGAAGCACCCTTAGAAAGTGTGTTCATCCATGTCAGCACTATCTGACACCAGAAGACACACACGTGTAGCGATTTAACTCAAAAGGGGAAATATTAATAATTATTCATAACTCAATATGATTTATCAATTATGATTAATTATGAATATGTAAATCGGTTAATCAGATTTACTGGATATAGCTACATTAATCTTAATATTACAATCAATTAACCTGTTGTCCAGGGAACACTTAGTGTTGATTGTTTAATAATTCTAAGAAATGTTCATTTCCAGGTTATGGAAAAATAACCTTCTTATCGCACCGTGCTACTTAGAGCATAGGTTCGGGTCTATATCACTTAAGAGGCAATTCATTAGCAGATGGAGTCAGAACCAAACATGTATTGTGCACAATCTTTATTAACTAACTCACAAACACATAACTAAACTAGCAAACACATAACATAACATAACATAACATAACATAAAGGGTCACACACATATGTAGGTCAGAATGAGTAATGATAGAGTTGAACCGGAAGAGGTACTGTTACTAGAGCTATAGGAAAGTCAAAGACACTCTGGAAAGGACTCATCCGTTTCTTTTAGCAATAGCAAAGGTGAGTCTTACAAATCAATACTAAATCGCTGTTTAGCATTAAAATGTACGATACTTGCAAGATGCCTTTAGGCTGAGGAGCGTCGGATCTGCAGGTTGAGGATAAATCTTGAGGTTATCTCTGAAGTGGTTGCTAGTCTGTTGGGTGATGAGCACATGGCTGGGTGTTGTAGGCCGGGGGCCTACCAGCCTTGCGGCCGGGCCTAGAGAGGCCGGCCGCAAGGAGACCTGTTCGGTGGTCCAGAAGCAAGGAAGAAGATGGGAGTGGCACTGTTCGCTGGTTTTTAACCTCTGGTCAAAGTCCAACCTCTTAGGAATGATGGGGGCCAATGAAGATGTTGTATTTCCGGGTGACACACACCCCCTTGTCAGGGTTTTTATGACCAAGTAAGATTAAACTGGCTGAGCTTTGAAGAGGAACTATTAAAGCTTCTCGTAATACTTATGTCTTGTGCAGGTATGGACATACCGCATACACAAGCATTTAAATCTGCTCGATACGAACGCATAGACACCAAACATGGCATAATTGAAGTTACCTTGCAGGTCATAACATTTAAAAATCATAAAACATGTAAATACAATGAGTACAATACAACAACAGTAATAATGGATACCATTTCCTGGGAATATGTATGTAAAGAATAGTCTGTCTATAAATTAAGGCAGTAACGTCTGTGTTATGTGTGGAAAATGCAGGGAAGATGCAGATTTTTGTGTGTCTCTTTTCTGCTCTCCATGCGGCATTTATTGGTGCAATAAAATTTGTAACTGAGAACTTCTCGGGGGATGGAAGCCAGGCACCAGAGTGAGCTTAAAACTATTGGTTAACTAACAAATAATTGTGTCTGATTTGTCTCAATCGTTACACACGATATGTGCGTTATTTGCATGGGTGAGGAGCATGCACGCTCAGCCCTTGGGGGGGTTGTTTGCATGCATTGTGAGCGCTTCTCTTTGAAGAAACTTCGCTCTTATCTGTCACTTTTTCTCGAGGGAATTGGGACAGCCAACTGCACCTTGCAGTTCAGGAGGAGCTGCTGCTGCTGAAGCAGATAGGAGACTGAAGTCGTGGGGCTCATAGATGGAGCTCAAGGATGAATTCGAGAGAGGTATGAATATTTTTCATTTATCGGCGGCTGACAAGAGTGAGCTGCTGGATCATGATGATGTAGTACCTCTGGCATCTTCTGATCTGGCATCAAGCACGCTCCCGGCTTCAAGCCAAGATGAGCATAACATGAGAGATGAGCTGATGAGCTTGATGATATTTCTGAGTGCTCTCAGCCCTTCTGCCCAGCATATGATGAGTTATTGGAAGCGCAAGTTATAGGAAGCGTGAGAAGCGTGACATCGCTTGTAGTCACTTAGATGAACGCTTTGTCAGGATGTAACGGAGGCCAGCTAGTAGTTGCTACACGAGTAAACCTCACTCCTCTGATCTCAAGAGATGCTCTAGCAACTGACACTAGAGGTTGCAGCCTTTAGCCTCCTGGTTAGAGCGTCTGACTCCCACGCCGGAGACCCACGTTTTAGGCCCGTGCAGTGGACCTAGGTAGAGGGGTTACCCACTAAATACCCACTAAACTACAGAAAGAGTTGTTACCTGTAGCAGAAGAGCCTCTTCTCAATATTATTAACTCTTTATCTCTAGGTCATGTCCCAAGACCGTCCAAGATAGCAGTTATTAAGCCTCTCATAAAGAAATCACAATTTGATCCAAAAGTATTAGCAAATTGCAGACTAGGGCTGTGCTCAGAATATCGATACAACGATACATCGTCATGAACTCCTGACGATGCGCGTATCGATACAGCAGCTGCCGTATCGAGTCTGTCTTGCTTTTAAATCTAGCCAATCACGTGACGTCAATTGGCGCTAGCAACGCAAGCAGCAGAGCGAGACATTCACGTTTCTGTGAGCTTTCTTTCGTAAATAATCAACTGTTTTGTCGTGGATGTGAACAGGAGATGCGCTCTCGAACGGAGGAACACGCGATATCCAAACCATCGATCAAAGCGTGCTAACGTTTTAAGACAGGTCAATGGTATATAAATCATGCCCGAATGTTAGTGTTTGTCAATCAAGCCAAACCGTCCATTTAGAAACCGAGAAATTTGGAGGCTGAACTCTCAGGTTGACGCGCGAGCTGGCTTGACTGAAGTTTTCGTGAGGATATAGTTTATGGACTGTTTGATTTCGGTAATTACATCTAGAAAGGTAAAAGCAGTGATGGCATATATAATAGAGATATCTGAAAGCGAAACGAAAGTGATATTGGCCTCTTCCAGTGGGGAGGACGCACGAGAGGAAACCTGTGCGTTTAATTGGTATATGTGTATACTGTAATACTGGATTTACAATGCTTATCAGTGGCATGCACTTTGATCGTGAAAGTGAAAGTGCCCTTTGCGGTCGCATCGCATCATTTAAATCTTGTTAACATTAGTTCATGCAATGTAAACTAACATAAACAAACAATGAACAACTGTATTTTTTATTAACTAACATTAACAAAGAT
>RJVU01042598.1:137613-200560 GCA_003731715.1 Anabarilius grahami
GGGTTTTCATGAGCTGTATGCCAAAATCATCAGTATTAAAACAATAAAAGACCTGAAATATTTCAGTTGGTGTGCAATGAATCTAAAATATATGAAAGTTTAATTTTATCATTACATTATGGAAAATAATGAACTTTTATCACAATATGCTAATTTTTTGAGAAGGACCTGTATGTATCTAATCGACAACCTTTTTAATGTTTTGAAAGAAGTCTCTTTTGCTCGCCAAGGCTGCATTTATTTAAAATTAAAAATACAGTTAAAACAGTAACATTGCAAAATATTATTACAAATTAAAATAGCTGTTTTGATATGTGAATAGGGGAGAGCGGGGTAAGTTGTCACACTTTTCACACTGTCTAACATTTACTGAGCATCATACATCACAATGGTATAAATGTCATACCAAATGAAAGAAGGAAGTTTTGGGCACATATGTTGTATTCATTACATTTTCATATCTTATCTCATTACAGAGTTGTAGACTGTTGAATAGAGAATGTGCACTTGTGACAATTTGCCCCATCGGCGGGTAAATTGTCACACTAGATTATCTAAAAATAAGAACACAAATACTTAATTGTTTTTAATTTTTTAATTCAAACCAGAACTGGAAATATAAACAATCATGCCTAGAGAATTTGGAAAAACAATTATTTCAATCCAAACATTTCAATCAAAACACATAAGTGGCAAGACCACTTTACTTTGAACTTTAAACTCAAACTTTCTCTGGCTTGCACATAGATCCATGATAACTGAATGGAATACTGCAGATAACTCGCTTAATTTAACATGTTTAATCTCTGAACATAACTGACTTAACATGTTGAACCTCTTTTTTGAGCATGTTCTATGTGTTTATTGTACTGGGGCAAGTTGTCACATGTGACGACTTGCCCCAAAGTCATTGAGACAACTTGCCCCAAACTGACGTGTGCTAATGTTGGCTAAATCTCAAGGTTTGCTCAACATAGCACATCAACTAAAGTATCAAAAGACACGTTATTGTCTCCTCTATGTTGTGCAAAATAGAAATTTTTAACATTCATACCTAACAAAGTTGTATTGCATAAAATTTAAAGTGCAAAGAAACATTTCTGATTATTATCTGTGTTGAAAACAGTTGCTTAAAATTGTTGTGGAAACCAAAAATTAGATAATGTTTATTGTTCAGCAGTTAATTTCTTATTAAAAGCAAAATCATTCAAATTAAAAGCAAGAGATGAGATAAAAAAAAAAAATCAATTAGACTAAAGTCAGATAAAAAAATGGTATTATACCTGACATTTCTGTCCCCCTCACTTCTGAAATAATGGCTATGCCCCTGGTTGACAACCTTAACTAAAGCAGTTTCAGTGCTGTGATGAGAGCGGAAACCAGATTGAAATGCATCAAACTGATTGCTGAGAGATAGAAAAGACTGCTGATTGGCAACAACATTTTCCATATTTTTTGCAATAAATGTTAAATTGGAGATTTGAAATCTGCTGGGTCCAGGTTTGTTTTTTTAAGAACAGGAGTGACAGCAGCATTTTTCAGTGAAATTGGAACAGTGGCAGAGATAAAGAATATATTTACTAAGACAGCAGTACAGTGTTTCAGAAGGAATGTGGGTGCAGGGTCTAACTGACATGAGGAAGAATTAGAGTTCTGTAATATTTCAGCAATTAAGGTTGGATTTGTCAAAGTAAAATTATTTAACAGTTGAATAGAATGAGCTTGCTCACAAGTAGAAGTGGTAGGTTCAGTGCCAAGAGACCCACATAGAGCATCCAATTTTATTTGAAAGTGGCACAAGAAATAGCCGCACAAATCATCACATTCATATTGACTGGGACTATGGCTAGGTGGCTGGACTAATTTGTTAACCGTGCTAAACAAAGTTTTTGGCCTGTTAGATTTATTGGTGATGTCGTGCTGCATTCAAGGCAGTTTTTTAATGCCTAATATGTTCTGAAAGTATTTGAAAATGGACAGACAAGCCAGTTTTTCTAAAAAGGCATTCAAGCTGTCTACCTTTTGCCTTCATAGCACGAAGCTCAGCATTATACCAGGGGGAGGTGTGGGAAAAGCATGCTCATCTAAAACATCAGGAATAACAGAATGATTTTAATAATTTCATCCATTTTTTTCTTTTTTGTCTTGTGGACTATACGTAAGCATCTTTTATATTTTACATGAATGACACCTTTTTCACTAAAAGTAAACAAATCCTTCACTTGAAAAACATTAAGATGGTGAGCAATTTAAAAAAATATATATATTTTGACTGTTATGTTGCAATGTAAAATATTCAACTTGAGTCAACTTGCACAATTATCACAATTTCAAACAAAAGTAAATAAATAAATTAATTTCCACAACTTTTCAATGACTTTAAAAAAAACTTAATTATCAAGCCAGAACATTTAACCTTTAATTCTTAAAACGGTACTGAAATCACACTATTATTATTGTTTGTTTGTTTTTTCAGAAACTTGAAACTCCTGAAAACACGAATCCTAAATCGTCTCTAAGGTGCTTTATAATTGAAAACTTGTTTATTGATCTGTTGTATTAAAGTAATATGAGAGTGTTGCTGTAGTGCTGGATATCAGTCATGTGATCATCACGGCCACCGTACTGATTTTCAGATCAACAGCACTCTAACTCATGTGATATGAATTAAATATTGGAAACATGATGAAATCAGGAAGAACTTCAGGAGTTAGGTTTACTGACTATTGACCGGTAAGATCCTCAGAGAAGAAAACAAACAACGAAAGAATGGAAAGACAGTGTCAGTGAAGGTGGCTGTGATTGTGTGTACATGTGTGTGTGTTACAGGATCAGAGAATGACACCGTTCCTCCATCATAGTCCAGACATACTCTCACACGATCAAGCTTCTGTTTAACACGAAAACGAGATTGTTCAGACCATTTGTACTGCACACACCAGACATCTGTGTTGAAGAAATCATTTCCCTTCCTCTGGTTTGATGCTGTAGTTACTCCAAGTTCCCAGTATTGACTCTCTTTAACCTCCACATCCCAGCAGTGTGTTCCTGAGTTAAACCCATCTGAACCCAGAACACAGAGATACCAGTCGAATCTCTCTGGATTATCAGGAACAGACTGTTTGTTCTCACTGATTCTCACACTGGTCAGATCATCAGACAGGATGAGACGTGGATGAGCTGTGTTTGGATCCAGAATCACAGGAGCTGATGAGACACAATCAACAAATGCTTATATTCTGATATATAATGATCAAGAGTGAATCCAACACAGATTATGAATTTTGACACTCGTCCTGTTGATCAAACACATCAAATATTCTACTCTGGTCACTGTCAGTGTTGTTAGTTACACATTCATTTATCAGTGTTTATGGAAAAGTTTAAATAAGAATCAAATCAATTAGACCTGTTGAGATGAAAAACTGAAACTGTAAAAATTCATTGTATGAAAGTCTAAATATCTTCAGCATCATCTGATCACATTAATTAAACTGGGTCTCAAGGCGGGCGCACACTGTGCTATTTATAATAGTCCTTTATGATTGTTGTTTGTCAGACTGTACAAACATGATCCTCATGTCACACTGTGGGATCTCAGTTGTCATTTATGCCAGACTGTACGACAATCTCCAACTGGATTATGTGCCAGGAAAGATAATGACCCCTCCACAGACCCTGAGCCGAGCGACCACTCATGATCGCCCCCCAGCCAGTGATGGCAAGGAGCCCCCAACACCGGGCCATGGGAAAGAAAACAAGGATTTTTCTACATGACACAAGCACAACTGGCCTGACTTCAGCTTGTTTACTGCTGTGACAATGGCCTCTATGCGAGCTGGCACTAGACGTGCTTGTATCGAAACCGAATCCCAAACTACGCCTAGAAAAGCGGTTCTCTGAGCTAGAGAAAGCACACTCTTCTTTGCGTTCAGCCGTAACCCCAGACGCTTCATATGGGCAAGAACAGCACCCCAATGCTAAACCACCAATTCTCCTGACTGCTAGAATCAACCAGTCGTCTATGTAATTCAACATGCGGATGCCCTGGAGTCGCAGAGGAGCCAGAGCTGCATCCACGCATTTTGTGAAGGTGCGGGGAGATAAAGCTAGACCGAAGGGAAGAACCCGATATTGGTACGCCTTGCCCCCGAAAGCGAACCTCAGGAACTTCCTGTGTTGAGGAAGGATGGATATGTGAAAGTATGCGTCTTTCAGATCTATCGTGACAAACCAGTCCTCGGACTTGATTTGTGACACGATTTGCTTTAGAGTTAGCATTCTGAACTTGAGCTTCTTGACAGAGCGATTTAATAGGTGCAGATCTAGAATGGGATGCAACCCTCCATCCTCCTTCGGAACTATGAAGTACAGGTGGTGTAAGCGGGGCATCCAGAAGAAAAGATCTATCTCTGTCTTTCATGTCACCACTACACTGTCAGCGAGGTTGAGCCAGAGGTGTCTCTCCGTGGCCACCAGGGCTGCCATAGACTGCCCAATAGATCTGGTGGTCTCCTTGGTAGCCCAGAGAGAAAGATCTGTAGCTTTTCTGAGCTCTGTGAATGCCTCGCGACTGACTTCCCCGCCCTCATCGAGGTCTTTCAGCAGGTCAGCTTGATATACTTGGAGGACGGCCATAGTGTGTAAACAAGCCGCCGCCTGACCTGCTGCCGAGTATGCTTTACCCACTAAAGCAGATGATGTGCGTAGCAGTTTAGTGGGTAACTTCGGGCCTTTAAGGGAGGCTGCCGACTCGGGGGAGAGATAGCTCGCGAGTGTCTCTTCCACCCGAGGCATCTCCCCATAGCCATGCCTTTTTAGTCCCATGATGTTGCTATAGTTGGATATCTGGGGATTATAGACCTGATAGGAGGCCTATACGCAGAGGCGTTCCCAAAGCGCTTGACACAGCACGAGTTCCCTTGAAAGGGAACCCCATTTCCAACCATTCATTGATTTGTTCTTGTGTTTGCCCTAGACTTGTTTTGTTTGTCTTTTGTGTCATGATAAACTGTATAAGATCACAGCCCTTATGAAAAAGAAGTTTATTCAAGTGTGCTATAGCATACTTCTTTTAAACTAAAAATAAGAAAGTATACTTTCATTCTACTTTTTATATACTTTATGTACTTTTGAAAAATATACTTAAAATTGCACTTAAGTATACTTGACTTATACTGACAGAAAAGTCTAAGTATATTTGGCCTATACTTGGACTATACTTAAGATATACTTAAAAGTGTATAGTATAAAAGTACATTGTTTGTAAATATTGATTCATAAAGAAAACGGATATATTCCTAATTCTGAGTATCTGAATTTTTGTGTAGGCTAGTCCACTGGTAGTGTACATAGGAATTTACTTCTAATCTACTTCCCTCTTTCCTCGCCATTGACTATACGGTAGGGGGCACTGTTACGCATCTTCTGAAAGAGTACAGAATCTCCGTATCAAACTGCAGGAAAAGAAGAAGCTGAAACAAGCGATAGAAGATTACTCACGCAAATATAGAATAAAATGGTGATCAAACATTAAACAGCACATAAATAAAAACTGCCAAACATTATGTGGACTATGAGGACTATGAAGATTTGGGGGTGTTTATGGACTCAAATACTTCACCGGTGTTTGATCATCGTTCTGAATCCCATCCGATGTAGTCTTTGACAAAAATGCAATTTTCTCAGCTTTTTAAATTTTTTTTTACCCACATTTAAGTATTGATTAAAAAGGATTCATGAAGCTAGAATAAAATGTTTTTTTTTTTAAATGGAAAGAGATCAAGTACAGTTGAAGGTATTTCAAGTACAAAATATAATACCTAATTAGGAACATAGTAGTATACTTAAAGTGCAAAAATAATATATAAAAAGTAAACTATAAGTGTGATGTAAGTTTTCTTTAAGTGAACATAACAAGTATACTTGCACTAAACTGAGAGTATATTTCAAAGTGTAATTTCATATGATAAAAATGTACTACTAGTATTAAAATAGTAAACTACAAGTATACTTATAAGTTCACTTGTAGTACAGATGCAGTAAAAATGAGAAACATAGCTGTGAACTAGTTGTGTACTTAAAGTTGACTACTGTTGCACTTATAGTACACTTAAATGTATACTTGAATTGGGCCAATTTAGTCGCAAGTGGTATTGAAATAGTACACTTACAAGTTTACTACTAGTACACTGATACTAGTATACTTACTACATAAAGTATACTTAAAACATATACTTGAACATTACTAAGTATACTTGATTAAATGAACTTGAAGTATACTTCTTTTTCATAAGGGAGATCTTCTTCAGACTCACTGTTTTGGATGATGTCCTCCATCTTCTTCCAGACTCTGAACGGCAGGTTGCCCAAGTAACGTGGCACATGGATCAAAGCTCCAGAAGCCATTTGTGGATCCGGCTGTGAACTCTGGACTCTGGAAGAACATTCAGGAGTCAGAACTGCAGTGGCTTTGGCTTTGGATCAGAACCAGAGAGACCAGAGACAGGAGCAGATCACTCACCTTTCCATTGAGATTGGAAACTCCTGCAGAACAAACACACCATTTATTATCAAGAACTCAATCAATGAACCAATGATCAACCAGTGATCTGAAATCAGACCTTCAGAAAGCAGACGTCACTGGCTTTCATCATCTCCTCCATGTCTTTGATTGTGTGTGAAAGAGCTGAGATATGTCTGTTCATCTCCTCCAGCTTCTCCTTCATCATCTGCTTCTTCTGCTCCTCTTCCTCCCTCAGTGCAGTGATTGTAGCTTCTTCTTCATCTCTGAGAAACCGACGAAGCTTCTTAAATTCTTTTTTAATCTGATGCTCTGTGTGCTCAGCTTGAGACTGAAATCAAATCACATTCACTTCAATCATCTCAATCAACACACATCAACACTTCACATCATTCATATCTGAGAATCCAGAAGGAATTGAGGAATCCATTATATTAAATAAATCAGATCATAATTGTATACAGTGATCCTACAACTGTAATGAAAATGACTCTGATTCTGTTTCCTCACCTTGATGTGTTGAACTGTTTTCTCAAACTCTCCTTTAATATATTCTTTTTGTTGAAGTTTCTCTTGTAAGGACTTCATTGCTGTATTGAGCTCCTCCTAGAATTGAACAAAATATAAATATATAAAACACCAGATTACAGTGATATGATCATACAGTGCTGTGAAAAAATATTTGCCCCATCCATAATTTGTGTGCGCGTTTATTCAGGAATTAAAACCTAACCTAAATCAAAAAAAAAAAAAAGAAACGTTTTTCTTGGCATTGGAAAACTACTTTTTGATTTAGGTTAGGTTTTAATTCCTGTGCCTGCATGGAAATGTTTTTGCCCACTAAAAAAAAGAAAAAAGGTTGCTGCTGGAAGAGTGAGGCCAGCAGGAGGTGCTCACCCAGTGGTCTGTGTGGGTCTTAAAGGCTGATTTATACTTCTGCGTCAGACCTACGCCAGAGCCTCTGCACCGTAGGCTATGCGTCTGTTTTAATTTATACTTCTGCGTCGTTGTCCACGTTGATGTGCATGCAGACCACTAGTAGGCAGTGTCCGCGGTCATGTTGAGTATCAAAACAAAAGCTGAAGAAGAAGCAGCTTGTCATGTACGTTGTCAGAGAAGCTTACAAACAGAAGTGGCAGAGAAACGGCAAATAAGTAATGAGTTTTGTTGCAGTTTGACTGTATGTGTCACCTGAAACAGAGCATTTTTCATTCCTATGGAAGTTGAAAGTTTTTTGACCCGAGGGAGTGGTTCTAGCAGACCAATCACAGCGCTTGCGGTCCGCGTAGAATTGGCGCGTTGTTACATTTTTGAAGAGATGCACGTCAGGCTACGTGTGGTACAAACAGCCTACGCCGTAGCTACGGCGTACACTTGATGCATAAGTATAAATCAGCCTCAACGCCCCAGTATAGTGATGAGGACATGAGGACACTATAATGTGAAAAAGCACCGTCCTTCGGATGAGACGTTAAACCGAGGTCCTGACTCTGTGTGGTCATTAAAAATCGTAGGATGTCTTTCGAAAAGATGAGGGGTGTAACCCCATCATCCTGACCAAATTTGCCCATTGGCCTCTGTCCTTCATGGCCTCCTAATCATCCCCATACACTGATTGGCTTCATCACTGTCTCCTCTCCACCAATAAGCTGGTGTGTGGTGGGCGTTCTGGCACAATATGGCTGCCGTCGCATCATCCAGGTGATGCTGCACATTGGTGGTGGTTGAGGAGATTCCCCCTTCAATATGTAATGTGCTTTGAGTACCCAGAAAAGTGCTATATAAATGTAAGGAATTATTATTAATTCCCCAATTTTTTAAAATTTTTTAAAACTATGTTCATAATAGGATTCAGACTAGACAAAAGCAGTTCTAATTACTGCCAACACTATTCAAGCAAATCAAGACTTAAACTGAACTTTTTCAAGGCTCTGGAACTCTAAAGAGCCACAGTGGAAGCCATTGGTGAACTTTCATGGAGGTGGGTCATGCAAGAAGTCACAGAAGAGCCAAGGACAAACTGCATTTTTCTGCTCTAACAGAAAATGTAACCTTATATTCAGTCTGTAAAGGGGACAGCTAGTTTTTTCTTAGTATTAATTAGTTGTTGTTTTTGTATGTGTGAGGGGGTTGGGGGGTGGCAGGGCTTAATTGTATTCTGTGTTTGTGTAGTTTGTCATAAACTTTGCTGTGAAAAAGTATTTGCCCCATACTGATTTCTGCTGTCTCATTCTAAATAGTTTTAGGTCATCAAATGAAATACAAAATATGTTATATGAAGTTAAATAAAATGACAGATAAATATTGACTGCATCCATGTGATGATATCTGTGTTCATAACTACTTTTTGACATATAAAGACATTTGTCTTACCTTATGTGATGAAACCACTTCACTGATGGGTCTGAATGTGTGATTGACGTGTTTCTGTGAATCTCTGCACACAACACACGCAGGCTGTTTGTCCTCCAGACAGAAGAGTTTGAGTTTCTCACTGTGTAAACTGCAGTTCTCCTCAGATCCTAATGAACGTCTCTCATTTCTCTTCTTCACGAACGACTCACACAAGTTTTTTAGCGCAAGATTAGGAGGAGGCCGATCTTTTGAGGATCTTCTCCTGCAGACAGGACATTCCTGAGTTTTCTTGGTTCTCCAGAACTGTTGAAGACACTGTTTACAGACACTGTGACTGCATGATAAAATAACAGGATCCTTGAAGATTTCACAGCACACCGGACAAGAAAGCTCTTCTGCAGATATATTTAGTGAATCCATTTTCACTGTGTGAGCTCCAGCAATCTAAACTTTACTTTCACCCTCTGGATCACTTTTCTGATTTCATAAATTAATCACCATGAGAATCACAAAGATCTGCTGTCTGTTCAGAAACAAACTCCTTGAAAATCCTTCTTGAAAGTGTTTCTCTTCATTCTTCACTGATCACTTCGCTTTTGTCAAGAGCGATGAAAGTCAGTCTGACAGAGAAGAGAAATAAAAATGAGTCTCTTGATGGTAAGTGTTATATACAAGTAGAGTTTATGATCATCTTTGGGTCAAAGAACAACAACATGATTTCTTTAGGTTAAATTTTAACCAAACTCAGATTGAATATCTCAAGCAAAATGCTAGAAAACCTTGAATCAAACACTAAAGGAAAGGATAATGAAAAACACAAATACTGATAATGAAAAAACTAGAAAACTTAATATGTGTTTTATTTATTGCTCTTCATTTGTCACAGAGTTTCCAGGGTCTGTCATGACAAAATCTTGGTCAGAATGATTTCTTGACATGCAGTGATACACACTCGTCTGCTTATTGTCCTGACTGTGAGTGTTTATGATGTGAGCAGAGGCGGGTATCAAAACCACTCAAGTAAAAGTGCTTAAAAAAAATTGTAACATACACATACTTAAAAAAAATAAAATAATAATAATCCAACTACAGAAATGAATAAAAAAAATCTTTTTATACCTTAAGTTGTAGGACAGGAGATGGCTGCTGAGGGTGAAGAAGGTATCTGAACCCTCTCAGCCACCCTGCCCTGTGAATGGTGAGCCTCTGAAGGTGATTAACAAGCTAACCTCTCCTCTCTTTTGTCTTCCCCCTGTGTTCCCCCAGGCGCTTCTTACATCAGGCCAGAGGCTGTGCTCAGGATGAGTTGTTCCTGAATCGGAACCCTTCTGTTGGCCTGGCGCCGGGCTTGGTAGTGTGTGCGCCTTTTCAGGCTTGAAAGGGTGGTAGGCCCGTGTTATCAATGGTGGTAGGCCTCCACTCTTTGAGCCACAGGTATGAGTTTGGTAGGTCTCATTTCATTACGCATACCTATCTGTAACGTGTACAGAAAACCTCGGTTCCCTGTAAGAAAGTAGTAGGGGTTGCTACAGTTACAGTTTTCTCTGAGAGCGAAGACTGGCTATCAGATAGCAGGCCCTGGCAGGTCTTTCTAGAGAGCGAATCCCCAACAGTGTGTGTATTTCTCAGCAGCAAGGCTCGCTATCAGGTAGCTGGCAGCCCTTACGAAAAAGAAGTTTATTTTAAGTGTGCTATTAGTATACTTATTTTAAACTTAAAATAAGAAAGTATACTTTCAGTCTACTTTTTATACTTCTCAAAAATATACTTTATGTACTTCTGAGAAATATACTTAAAATTGCACTTAGGTATACTTGACTTATACTGACAGAAAAGTCTAAGTATATTTGGCCTATACTTGGACTTTGTCTTTTGAACAAGATATATTTTAAAGTATATTTATAAAAGTATAGTATAAAAGTACATTGTTTGAAAATAGATGTATTACTAATTCTGAATATCTGAATTTTTGTGTACGCTAGTACACTGGTAGTGCACAGGTATTTACTTAAAATCCACTACACTCTTTCCTCACCATTGACTGAATTTTCAGGCTATACGTTAGGGGGTGCAGTTGCATGTCTTCTGTAAGAGTACAGGATCTCCGGGTCAAAAGAAGAAGAAGCTGAACCAAGCGATTCACGCAAATATAAAATAAAGCTATCATCAAACATTAAACAGCAAAAATCAAAACTGCCTAAGGTTACTGAATGAAATGTTGACCCAGGACGAGCTATAGGACTGTGAAGCTTTGGGGGTGTTTATTGACTCAATCTACTTTACCTGTGCTGTGTATGATCATCGTTCTGAATCTCAGCCGGACATACCCTAGTGAAAAATAAATATACTAAAATATATTTGAAATAGATTTTATGCTAAGTGTACTACAATTGCATTTACATTTGCATGTACTTAATATAAATACCCTGCAATTGTACTTTTTGTATACTAAATTGGTATATGCCATTTTGATTAAATGTTTCTAACATTAACAAGTTTAGATTTATGTTCTTTTTTGTGGTCTATAATAAATGTAAATGGATCTGTTATGAAAAAATCTTAACAAAAGGGTTATTACATAAAAGTTTTCTATTGTTTTATTGTATTTCTATTTTTAAAGGATTAAAAAAAAAAAAAAGATGTTCTGCAATTAAGATGGCACATGCTATATGTCTGTAGATTTGATTCATGTAGACTTATGACTTAAAGTCGGCATGAAATCAAAATTGACCCTATTTACTTTATGTCACGGTTCATGGATTCACTTACTCGCCCTCGTGTGTTTGTTGTGTGTGTATGTGTGTGAGTGAATGATTGTGTGGGTGTCACACATTATGGTCTGATTGCGATCTGTTGCCAGCCGTGTCTTGTTAGTGCTTGTTATAAAATGTGCGTGTCTACATGTTGTCTTTGTCAGTTTGTTGCAGGCTGTCCCGGTGTTGTGCACTCTGTTTGTCTCTTACTGGTTCCTGGATTTCTGGACTGTCGTTGTGTACCCTGCTTTCTGGGTTGGATTATCCCTGGTCTCTGACACCCGTTGCAGCCCTGCGCCACCCAGCTCTTCTAACTTTGCACGCCACCGTCTCTGCACGATTCAGTCTCTGCATCGACTGTCCATTTGGAGTGAAGTTATTGTACAGCGAATTCTGTCAATAAATATTGTTATATTTGCAGTTGGATCCACTGTCTGTGTTCATTTCCACATCTGCCAGGCTCTGGTCGACTCGGGGGCGGAGGGTAGCATCATGGACCACGATCTGGCCACGCGGCTGCACATACCCATTCGCCCCTTGGAACATGCCATATCTGTTCTCGCCCTTAACGGACAGAAACTACCCACCATCACACATGCCACGGAGCTGTTAACTGTCATCACATCCGGTAATCACACTGAACAGTTGTCATTTTACATCTCCAGATCTGTACTTCATCCAATCGTCTTGGGACATCCGTGGCTGGTGAGACACAAGCCCAGGATCGAGTGGGGCCCGGGGTCCCTGGCGGAGTGGAGCCAGCACTGTCATGCGTCTTGTTTGTTGTCTGCTTGTTCTTCTGTGTCTCGTTCTGTGTTACAGGAGGAGTCGGTGAATCTGTCAAATGTGCCTGAGGAGTACCTCGACCTGAAGGAAGTGTTCAGTAAGTCCCGGGCTGCTTCTCTCCCTCCGCATCGTCCCTACGACTGTGCTATAGACTTAGTGCCAGGGTTTTCTCCGCCTAAAGGCAAGGTATATTCACTTTCTAATCCAGAAAGGGAGGTCATGGAGAAGTACATTTCTGATTCTCTGGCAGCTGGGATCATCCGCCCTTCCAAAAAAGTTTTTTTTTTCGTGGGTAAGAAGGACGGGTCGCTGCGGCCGTGCATTGATTACAGAGGACTGAACAACATCACGGTAAAGAATACTTATCCTTTGCCGTTAATGTCTTCTGCCTTTGAACGGCTGCAGGGCGCGTCTCTTTTTACAAAATTGGACCTGCGCAACGCTTATCATTTGGTTCGCATTAGGGAGGGGGATGAGTGGAAGACGGCTTTTAACACCCCTAGAGGGCACTTTGAATACTTGGTTATGCCCTTCGGCCTTTCCAACTCGCCCGCCGTGTTCCAAGCACTCATTAATGACGTGTTGAGAGACATGGTCGATCAGTTCATTTATGTCTACCTGGACGACATATTGATATTTGCTTCTTCTCTCCAGGAACATGTGCAACACGTCAGACGAGTGCTCCAGAGGCTGTTAGAGAATGGGCTTTTTGTCAAGGCGGAGAAGTGCGTTTTTCATGCACAGTCAGTTCCATTTTTGGGTTATATCGTGTCGTCCGAGGGGGTGCGCATGGATCCTGACAAGGTTAAGGCTGTGGTGGATTGACCAATCCCAGATTCCCGCAAGGCCCTGCAGAGGTTTTTGGGATTCGCCAATTTTTACCGGCGTTTCATTCGCAATTTCAGCCAACTAGCCGCTCCTCTGACTGCCTTGACCTCCACCGCAACGGCGTTCAGGTGGTCTGATGCAGCCGATGCTGCATTTTCCAACCTCAAAAGCCACTTTGTTTCGGCTCCCATTCTTGTCGCCCCTGATCCGTCATGTCAGTTTGTGGTGGAGGTTGATGCGTCAGAGGTGGGGGTAGGTGCAGTTCTATCCCAGCGTGCCGCCGCGGACAATAAGATGCATCCTTGCGCATTTTTCTCCCACCGTTTATCCGCTGCCGAACGCAATTACGACATTGGTAACAGGGAGCTGCTGGCGGTCAAATTAGCTTTGGAAGAGTGGCGTCACTGGTTGGAGGGTTCGGGGGTACCTTTCATCGTCTGGAATGATCATAAGAACTTAGAGTACATCAGATCCGCTAAACAACTAAACTCTAGGCAGGCTCGGTGGGCTCTGTTTTTCGGTCGTTTTGATTTTTCTCTATCTTATCGTCCCGGGTCTAAGAACATCAAGCCCGATGCTTTATCTCGTGTTTTTGATCGTTCTGAGCACCCGTCCACTCCCGAGTGTATTTTACCTGAAAGACTCATTGTCTCTTCACTCACGTGGGAGGTCGAGTCGAAGGTCTGCACGGCCTTGGAAGGGGTAACGCCTCTGCCCGGGTGCCCGCCGAGTCGATTATTTGTGCCAGAGAGGTTACGTTCAGACATTATCCGATGGGGCCATGATTCCAATCTGGCTTGTCATCCAGGGGTTAGTCGTACCAATTTTTTGGTTAAGCAACGATTGTGGTGGCCCTGCATGGCTCGCGACGTTCGCAATTTTGTTTTGGCTTGCTCTGTCTGCGCTCGTGGTAAGACTTCCAATCGTTCCCCAGAGGGGCTTCTTCATCCGCTGTCTGTCCCTTCGAGACCCTGGTCCCACATAGCGCTAGATTTCGTCACAGGCCTCCCTCCTTCACAGGGCAATACAGTGATTTTGACCGTAGTGGACCTGTTCTCGAAGGCGGCACATTTCGTCCCCTTGCCCAAATTACCCACTGCCAAGGAGACAGCGGTTACTGCCATTAATCACGTCTTCCGTATTCATGGCCTCCCGGTTGACGTGGTTTCTGACAGGGGATCCCAATTTACCTCCAAATTCTGGAAGGAATTTTGTCGATTACTGGGAGCGACTGTTAGTTTGTCGTCTGGGTTCCATCCCCAGAGTAACAGGCAAGCTGAGAGAGCCAACCAGGATTTGGAGAGAACGTTGCGATGTCGGGTAGCTCAGAATCCTTCCTCCTGGAGTCAGCAGCTTCCTTGGGTGGAGTACGCGCACAACTCGTTACCAGTGTCGGCTACAGGCCTGTCGCCTTTTCAGTGTAGTCTAGGTTACCAGCCACCTATCCTTCCTAGTCTGGAATCCGAAGTCGCTGTCCCCTCCGCTCACGCCTTCGTCCAGAGGTGTCGTCACACGTGGAGAAGAGCCCGGGAGACTCTTCTTCAGGTGGGAGCGCGCACCAAGGCCCAGATCGATCGCCACCGGCTGAAGCCTCCCGTATACGTCGTCGGTCAAAAAGTGTGGCTTTCTTCCAAGAACATTCCACTCCGCTCCGTAAGTAATAAGTTGGCACCCAAAATCATTGGCCCATTTACTGTCACCAAGATTCTTAGTCCGGTGACAGTCCACCTCAAATTCCCTCCAGCGTACCGTAGAATTCATCCCGTGTTTCACGTGTCTAAAATCAAACCTGTTTTTCCATTCGAACATTAATCCGCCGGTTCCTGTTCCCCCCCCCGCCCCGTCTCGTAGATGGGGAACCCGCTTATTCGGTTCGTCGTATCTTGGACGCTAGGCGAAGGGGACGCGGATTCCAGTACTTGGTGGACTGGGAAGGTTACGGTCCGGAGGAGAGGAGTTGGGTTCCTGCCAGGGACATCCTGAATCACTCTCTATCTGCCTACGATAAGGATAATTTTAGAATGATAACTCTTCAGGGTTCCCACTCTTTTTCAGCGATCATTTTCCAGGACATTTTCAATTTTTCTATGGCAGGAATAAAAGACAAGGATCACGCCCTAAAGTAATATATTGCTCTCTAAGTCTTTAAAAGGCATACAGTTTATTGCCATGACTTAACTATAAAATCAGTTTTTAACATGAGCTCTTAATCATACATTATGACTATGGAAGCTTGTTTCCGCCACAGAATGAAAAAAAAAAAAGTGGCAATTAATTTTTTGTATCTCACTATTCTGACTTTTTCTTCTCGCAATTGCGAGTTTATATCACAATTATGTAAGCTCTGAATTTATTAGAATTTGATAAAAAGTTGCAATTAGCTTTTTTATTTTTTATTCAGCAGCAGACACTTCCATAGTTTATTGTATTACTTAACTATAAAATCAGTTTTTAATATGAGCTCTTAATCATACATTATGACAAATTGTTCTCGTTACCAGTGTCCATATCATAGCAAAAAATATTGGAAATATTTTAATGTTTTGTTTAACTATTTGAAAATAAAAATATTAGTCGATGAACAACAAAGAAACCCTTAACATGTAATAGAATATGTGGCAGGTCTATTAGTTATTTCTGTCCCATCCAATGTTGGTTATCACCATGTAAAGCAATATAATTTTGGATTCAATCCCGCATTTAAATTAATTAGTCATTCCCAAATCTTTGCAGTGTGTATATAGCAGCAGGAATTGTGAATGGGTTATAAACAGATATTCCTTTTTTAATCCCTTCAGCTGTCAATCACTTCAGCGCAAACTCACAAAGTTTGCATACACTGTTGTGAAAACTCCTGTTATAATCAATAAAGCTGGCTACACTGCACAATGAATCTCTTACTGACCTTATATCGCATCAAAATTATTAGTTAGCAAGTTACTGAATCAGGTAGCTGCTTACTAACATATAGAATAACACAAGACGCGTCACTCGTATTATTATGAATGGGAGAAAGTGCAACGCGCAATATGGCGGAATAAGTCCCGCCTTCTAAATAAAAGCCAATCGCCGATTGGTAAAGTCATTGCGTCACTGCAGTGGCCGTCTGACTGTTTCTATAGAAACCGGAGCTTCTGACGCGCGCCTCCGAAAGAGACGTGCATTTAGGTCTGAGCATGCGCATTAGATTGATCCAGCCTGAAAAATACAGTTTTTTGTCATGATTCGAGCGTTTAGAAACAACATTTATGAGACAGTTGTTGTCAGATTTCATTGGTGATTTCAAATATGAAATTTAATCGAAAGCTTGGCAAACAGATTTGGAGAATTTGATGTTTCCTCATTCAAAGAGAGTTAAATGCCCGAGAGGCGTTTCAAAGATGGCCGCCGAGTGAAATGACTTGCCTTAAAGGGATTTTGTTACTAATTAACATTTTCTGCATACATTTGAGCAGTTAATAGCATTAGCTAACTGCTGCAAGTGGCAACACAAGACTAAACATCATCACTGAAAATACTATGTCAAAACTCAGCATTCCTGAACACACTTTCTGCAACTAACGGTAATTGTTTTTGGCCTTTTTGTTCTCAACTAAAGAAAAACCTAAGAACTTAAAAAAAATATATTTTCAAGGACAACAACAACAAGATTTTCCAGGACATTTTTCATTTTCTCTAATTTTCCATGTGTTTTCCAGGACTGGAAAGTTTGTCATCAATTTTCCAGGTTTTCAAGGTTTTCCAGGACAAGTGGGAACCCTGCTCTTGCTGTAGACTTTGTCTTTCTTGCAAAGTCTCTGTATAAACTGTATCAGCTAGAGAAGTAAGCTACCAGTTATCTGTTATAGAAGAAAATACTTCTGTGGTTTAGTTTAGTGTTTTAAAAGTCACAAAAATATATTTAGTTATAAGCACCCAAAATCATTGGCCCATTTACTGTCACCAAGATTCTTAGTCCGGTGACAGTCCACCTCAAATTCCCTCCAGCGTACCGTAGAATTCATCCCGTGTTTCACGTGTTATAATTAATTGTGTCTGAGTTCAGCTTGTTTGAGCATGTGAAATTATATAATACTATATGTACACTACACATACATACTATACAGTGGTGTAGTCCTAAAAAATAAGTGGTGTACAGTGTATATCTGAAATTAAAGTTTCATTTTATTCAAAAGGGTGTTAAAAAAAAGTCACTTATTCGAAATCTAATTTATTAACATTACAAAAATGTGGTCACAAACAAACAAAAACAGTAGTCAGGCTGAATGAAAATTTTAACCACTCTCTGTCGGTAGGTAGCGCTTATGGAACAGCAGAAATAGAGCGGTTTACCCGGTAACCTTTTTAAACTCAGTTTTATATTATTTATGCTCATGTAAGCTTATCAGTTTGACAGAATTTTCTACTTCATTGTGTTATAAGAAGTCAAACTATATTTTCCATTATCAAAGCATTTGTTATGAAAAATAGCAACCTACACATAGCCTATAGAAACAACAGAAGATGTCACAGGTGTAATATAAATCTAGTGAATTCCCTTAATAGGTTATAAATTCTACAAATTTACCATAATTACTACAATAAAACTATATAAATTCTAGTAAGGGTGGGTCATGAATAGTTTAAAAAGCTCCCCAATAATTGTTGGCGCAAGATAATGTTTGTCCTTTTTTCAGACTTTTGTTCATTTTGTCCATCAGTCTAGATCACGTTTGACTTTCTCTATAGCGTTTTAAAGTGTTTAACTCTCAATAGAATTCAAATGGATCGCACATTTTATCACTTTTGGAGCGTGATAAGATTCAGAGTAACCTTTGTTTATGATTCGCGCACCACTAACACATTAAATAAACAAGGCTTCATTTGCGCTGATGGTCTTTTCAGTTTGTACGGGAACTTAGCGCTTATAAAAGCTCCGAAAGCATGATGAAGGCTATATAGGCCTATAATTAATTAATAGTCTTATTTACTCACCACCATATTTCTCACGCCGTGACCACTGCAGTGAGAGAATTGCACTCAATGCACCGCTCAAAACACAGAGCGGCATTGATCGGAGTCTCTCACTGCAGCGCGAACACACACTGTGAAGCCTGCTTTTTTAGCCGATGATAAGCGGGAAAAGGTAGAATGGCAGAAGTGCTCATGCACCAATTACAACAAAGAATCGCAAGTTTACACAACAGCATTGGACACACAGTTAAAGGAGAAGCTAACAGGACAATATTTTATAGACTTTCGAAGCAAAAAACAAGTGGGTATACGCAAATACTGAACCTTAGAGGTTGTAATACGCAAACAGCCCTGAGCAAAAAGTAAGCATACGGCATATGCGTGCGTATCGCCCCGACTACACCACTGATACTATACACTGTACACATGACCCGTATGTTTTTCTAGCCTGTATGGTAACCAGTAAAAGCAGATTAGATATGATGACCATAGACAGTCTGATAGACACATGCTCATAGTTAAAAGTCACAGTAAATAGATGCGCAGTAAATCTTTTTTTTTTTCCCCAGATACCTGGCCACTGGAGATTCCTTCAGAACAATTGCCTTCAGTTACCGTGTTGGGCACTCTACTGTCTCGGGCATTGTGAGGGAGGTGGCCAGTGCCATCTAGGTGGAGGACACTATGCCAGTTCCAAACATGGATGACTGGAGGGCCATCGCTGACCAGTTCTAGGTGTGCTGGAATTTTCCAAATTGTCTTGGTGCCATCGATGGGAAACATGGTTTTACAAGCGCCAACAAATTCTGGGTGCCTCTTTTTTAACTATAAATCCATTTACTCACTGGTTCTCCTGGCCGTTGTCGATGCCAACTATCTTTTTAGGGTTGTGGATGTTGGGGGCTATGGCAAGACCAGTGACAGTGGAACACTCCACAATTCAGCATTTGGATAAGGCCTCAAAGATGGCACACTTGGTTTACCACAAGATGCTGCTGTCCCAGGAGCAGAGCAGTGGGGGATGAGGGTTTCCCACTGATGACCAACCTCTTGCGGCCATTCCCTGGACATCACATCCCACCAGAGAAAAGGGTGTTCAATTACCTAGGTTGGTAGTTGAGTGCGCCTTTGGAATCCTCTCAGCTTGGTGGCGGATGTATCGCCACCCTGCATCAGGGGCTCAATTTCTGCCAACAGTTCCCTCTCAAAACAAGACATATCCTTTCTCTTTCTCTTCCTACCCTTGTTAGTAACCTCGACAGTTTCCTCCTGCTCCGTCTGTCTGCCTGCATAGTTAGCAACAACTGATAATCAATGAACATGGCATGATTTGAATGACAAATCATTCTTTGAAATAATTTATGGGTGAGTTACTATAACAAATTTAGGTGAGCAACCTCAGTTATATATGGGCTAAAACAGTTAAGGTGGTTATAGGTGTGCGTGTATTGCACAAGTCACACGTTACTACGCATTAGATGTCAATGGTTGTGCAACATGTGTGGCCTAAACTTTGCAGCATATGGTTCAGCTCTTACACAGATTGACATTGATTTTCTAAATTACTTAACCCTCCTTGATAGTACTGAACTAATAATGTATTTGAGAGCTTTGTTAGGTTCTGCCCGCCTGCGTCACTGCCTGCCTTATCTCCTATGCTTGAAGGGGCTTCTTGGGTGATGGACTGGCTGTCTTCTCTGACCTGGCTGTCCTCCTCTGGCTCTGGACAGATGTACAGAAAAAGTGCTGGGTGAAGGGGGCAAAGTTCATCTGGAGATGTTGCTGGAAGTCTCATGGTCGGTGAGGAATGGTGTGAGAAATCCCAACACCGCCATAAAACGCCAGGGTTGGGTTCCAGACGACCCTGCCCCACTCCTTATCATTTCCCTTTCCTTTCGTTTTTCCTTTCTAAATCTGTCCCTCAAGGACTTCCATCGGGTCCTACATGTATCCTCTGACATGCAAAAATTGAAATAAAGCCAACAATTCATTCAAATACAACAAGTGTTGCTCAAGTGTTTAAACTTGTTTTTTTAATAAATATTAAATAAGAACTGAATTAAAACATGATATATAAAACAGGTTCTGGTAGAGATTTATATTTTACATGCAAGGTTCATAATTACATTTTTTGGTGGTGTTTACCATCTACCAGCCAACTGACAAATAATGGTCGAATTCACCATCCACTCTAATGTAATTAATTATTTTGTGTCTGAAAACTGATCACTTTAATATTTTATTCCTGAATCACGCATGATTTGATATGCCATGCTGCCTGTCATTCAATGATAAACAGAGTACACAGACACAATACAAGCACAATACATACCAGATTCACCAACCGTCTCTGCCACCTCCTTCCAGGCCTGGTCTCTCCGGTTTGTGTCCAGGTATGTATACAAAGATTGGTCATACAGAACCGGGTGATTACCCACAGCAATTATCAGTTTTTCCTCCATTTTGATCGTTGTTCATTCACCGGTGTTTTAAATGAACGCAATTGTCTAGCATCTGCTCTAGGGTATTTGCATAGGGCGATTTGATTGGATGACGCCTGCATTGGTGCTTGAAAAGTTGAGAAATCTTCAACTTCTGCCACTTGCAACACGAGTGAAGCGACGTGACAGAACCCACAATTCAGTTCGGCAACACATGACATCACCCATTCAAAGTAAATGAGAAGCGTTAACGCCAGCGCCCCGTTAGACAGCTCTTTGGTCTTGCCCATAGTGGAAAGGTTAGAGTCTGATTGATTGAGTGTGTGGACAGGTGTCTTTTATACAAGTAACGAGTTCAAACAGGTGCAATTAATACAGGTAATGAGTGGAGGATAGGAGGGCTTCTTAAAGACAAACTAACAGGTCTGTGAGAGCCAGAATTCTTGCTGGTTGGTAGGTGATCAAATACTTATTTCATGCAATAAAATGGAAATTCATTATTTAAAAATCATACAATGTTATTTTCTGGATTTTTAATTTTTTTGATTTTGTCTCTCACAGTTGAGGTGTACCTACGATGAAAATTACAGATTTCTCCATTCTTTGTAAGTGGGAAAACTTGAAAAATCAGCAGTGTTTAAAAAATTTGCCCCACTGTATTTTTTTTCTATCTGATAATGTCAACAGTCACGGGATCATAAAATTACCCAATAACTGGCTTGATAGCAGGAAGCCATAAAATGTCATAAATTCTTCAAATTCTCCAAAACAACAGAAAATTTAAGCTGACCACTCTTATCTATCCGAACAGACCTGGAGGGTGTGATATAAGTCTTTCCTAATGCTTAATGTATATAACTGACCTGTTCCTTCAATTGGTACTCTTACTCTTATCTTGGCCAAATTTGCCAATTGGCCTCTGTCCAACATGGCCTCCGTCCAACATGGCCTCCTAATCATCCCCATACACTGATTGGTTCATCACTCTGTCTCCTCTCCACCAATAAGCTGATGTGTGGTGGGCGTTCTGGCGCAATATGGCTGCCGTCGCATCATCCAGGTGGATGCTGCACATTGGTGGTGGTTGAGGAGATTCCCTCTTCAATATGTAAAGCGCTTTGAGTGCCCAGAAAAGCGCTATATAAATGTAAGGAATTATTAATTGCCTCTTTCTGTCTCTCTTGGCGCCGCTTCTGATGTTTTTCTTTCAGGTTACTATACACAGATTTCAGAATTTTATCATCATAGATGTTCGATTTTTGATTGTCGTTATCTCTTTTGGTTTTATTAAATTTTTCCATTATCGATTAAAGTTCTCATGTTATTTCAAGTTTAAATTCAATAAACAAGTAATTTTGCACCAACGTCCTCGGCTGTCGGCTGCCTGGATCTCATTATTTTAAGTTTTTGCATCAATCCTCAATATCAGGAGTACTGCCCCCTGTAAAGAAGTCTTTCAACAAGTGGTCCACATCAACTGTGAAACATGAATTTAGTTTGACCAAAAACTGAGAACAAACAAACAGATCTAATTCTCAAAAGCTTGGATGTTGCCTCCACATGCTTAAAAAGTGGTCCAGTTAAAGTCAATAAATGTCCCAAAGTAAAAACCCTGGAAACCTGAAAGTGGTACTTAACCCTGGAAAATTGCATTGTGTTGTCATGTCCAAACAAGCCCCAAGGATCAATGGTTCCTATAACAGCCAGTAGAGAGAATAGGAATTCTCAGTCTTAAGCATGCCACAGGGTTCCCACTCTTTTTCAGCGATCATTTTCAAGGACTTTTCCAGGACATTTTAAATTTTACAACAATGGGAATAAAAGACTGGGATTACGCCCTAAAGTAATAAGTCTTTAAAAGGTGTAGCTACAGTTCATTGCCATGACTTAACTATAAAATAAGTTTTTAATATGAGCTCTTAATCATACATTATAACCATGGAAGATTGCTTCCGCTAACAAAATAACAAATAAAAAAAAAAAGGTAATTGTAACTTAGGCTACTTTTACTTTTTATCTCGCTATTCTGGCTTTTTTCCTCGCAATTGCGAATTTACATAATTGTGATATGATATTCGCAATTGCAAGACAACAAAGTCTGAATTGCGTGATAGAAACTCACAATTCTGTCTTTTGCTCGCAATTGCAAGTTTATATCTCACAATTCTAAGAAAAGTAGTACGAACTGCAAGATATAAACTGTCAAATGGCAGAAAAAAGTCATATTTGCGAGAAAAAAAGTTCAGAATTGCGTGATATAAACTCGCAATTCTGACTTTTTCCCTCGCAATTGCTAGCTTATATCACAATTATGTAAACTTGCAATTGCGAGATTTTTTTTTTTAGAATTGTGAGATAAAAAGTTGCAATTAGGCTACCTTTTTTTAATTTTTTTATTCAGTGGCGGAAACAAGGTTCCATAGTTTAATGCCATTACTTAACTACTGATGCACACATCTATTTTTTTGGCAGCAAGTTTTGGAAGATCATTATCTTTGCAAGGTGGACTTTTCAGGATAAGAGATGGACTAAAAATAAACTCCCACACCTAGATTCCGGAAGATAAATTCTTCAAGCAGTGGTACAAGAGGATGTGGTGCTGGTCCTTCAAGAGTCACTCTCAATCTGTCTGTCTATAAAGCCTATAAAAGCCTATCTTGTATTTTACTACAATTCAGTATGTGACTCATACTGTGGTGGTCATTTTTTAGGATTCTTTACCTAACCCAAGTCTCTGAGATCCTGCACTTCTGGAGACTCCAGGTAGGTTGCAGTTCTGGAAAATGGTGGCGCTGGAGACTAAAGGGTTCCTGATGGTTTCACACTTAATTCTTAAGTCTTTTGCAGTTAACGTGTCTTTTCTTCTCCACCTGTTTTTGTCTGAGCCTGCTGACCCAATGAGCATTTCGCTGTCCAATGGTCATAAACCTTAACTGCAATTTCTAGTATTTTATTAGTATTGCATCCTTCTTGTGGGCATTTAATAATTTTTGACTTTTCAGTCTGATATAAATCTCTTTTTGGCTCATTTTATCTGTAAAAGAAAACCAGCCTTCATGAACAATTATATATCACTTATAAATGACTAAATACAAAATTAATAGTAGTTATTAAGACTGATTGGTTTGGAATTGGTAAAATGTGCATGGGGAAAAATATGATCAGAAAATCAACTTGCATAATTATGCAAAAAAATTATGTATTTAAACAGTTAATAACATACTACAATATAATAACAACTGCTGCAAGTGGCAACACAAGACTAAACATCATAATTGAAAATACTACTCTCACGTGTCAAACTCAGCATTCCTGAACATCGCACTTTCTGCAACTAATGGTGATTGTTTTAGGCCAGTAATAAACTCTTTGTTCTCGACTAAAAAAAAACCCCAAGAACTTTAAAAAATAATTTCAGGACAACAACAACATTTTCCAGGACATTTTACATTTTCTCTAACATTCCATGTGTTTTCCAGGACTGGAAAATTTGTCATCAATTTTCCAGGTTTTCAAGGTTTTCCAGGACGAGTGGGAACCCTGATGCCATTGTATTGTTAATAATGAGTTCGCCCTCTATAAGCAGGGGCGCAATGAAGAGTTTTAAGGGGGGTTTGCAGGACAGAATTTTGGGCCCCCTTCTTCCCAAAGGCAAGTCATAAATTCCATAGTTTGTATTTCATTAGACAGTGCATGTGCCTCTGAAGAAATTGCCATCTTTAGATTCATATTCAAGAATTTCCAAAGCATAGAGTACGCCACTGAGCTGATACCGCAGAGCTTTGACCGAGTCCAGTTTCGCCTCCCATCTCATATCGCTGAGGGGTTTTAATTAACAAACTGTTTCAGGATGTCCCAGCGTTTCACTGATGATGCAAACATTGTGTACAGTCTTTGAACAGTTCCGAAAAAATTCAAACATACTCTGTTTGATGCGGCAGCATTGCACAATAGCAAGTTAAGGCTGTGACTCACACATGGCATAAACAACGCATCTGGATTCTTTTCCAGAATCAAAGCTTGTACTCCTCGGTGAATTCCTCTCATATTTGATCCATTATCATAACTTTGACCGTGACAGTTCAATAGGTCAATCCCAAACACAAATGATTCCTCTATCTTAGCTACTTTGTTCTCATCAATGTCAACATGCCGAATTATGATTGAAGCTTCGATATGTCGGGAGTGCAGTCAAATTCAACAGCATAATATTTTGCATCTCTCACTTGTTTGCTGATTCTAATACACAATCTGCAATTCATTTTGTGTGCACCAACTTAAATATGAAGTACACTTTTTCCTGTCGATATTTTTTGGATGTGCTGAGCCATGACAGTATCATAACGGGCTAAAAGCTCGATTAATCCAAGAAAGTTTCCATTTCTTGGATTTCCAATCAGGGCATTTTTACCTCGTTAAGGTAAGTTCCTCTCTGCAAGGAACAAAATGCAGTCCAGCACCTGGTCAGCACTTTCTTCCATCACAGCTTATAGTTGATTGTCAATGCATTTTCCCAGCCTTAACCTAGTTTCAAGTTCTTTCCATGGTAAGCGTCAGTGTGGTTTGGTCCTGTTTCGTGTTGCTTTAACCTACTTGAAAGACATAGCCAGTTACCGTATCCTTTCATGAAGTGGCTGTTGCTGGTTTTTTCCCCTGCTTTTTTTTTTTTACCCCAAATTTTGCACGCAAAGCAGTATACTTTGTTTGCTTTATGGGAAAATATCAACCAGTCCCGTTCCACTCGTTCCCCATTTGTTAATCGTCTATAGCAGTAGGCATTTGAAAAACATCTGTTACTGTCTTGTGACCTTGGGAATGGACCATCTGGGAATTTCGGAGGACCATTCTCGGTCAACATAATACGGAACGAATCAGTGACTTTATCTGGGCAAGGCTAGTTTGAGGGATCTGGGTCAAGATCGAGCAGCACATCGACATTTACATTGTCTGCTTTGCTTAGCTCTTCAATGCTATCATCAGTGGCACTGGGCGTGCTCGGTCTACTGGCGGGTTGTCCTGCTTCACGCTCACCAACAGTTGGTATAGCTTGTAAATGGGCGCCATCAATGTGAAATGTTGCTGCGGCCTTGCTCTCGCTAACCTGTAGTCCTTTTGGCTCTTTGAGGTCGTCTTCATTGGTGCTGCCACTGACTTGAATGCTGTCCTTTCGTACTGTTTCATCTATGCACATTGTTGCTTGTTTATTGCTAATCTGCAGTCCTGGGGTGCGTTTCCCAAAGCCAACCATCATCGCAAGTTCCGTCGTTACCAATAGAATTCAATGGAACTTGCGACCATAGTTGGCTAACGATGCTTTTGGGAAACCCACCCCTGGTTCACTGCTAGCATCTGCACTGAGGCCGTAACAATTAGTATCTCCAGTCTTTTCCTCTCTGTCACTACGATCATCTGCAATATTTTGTTTATTATAACTAAGAACCCAATTCGTAAGGAAACCTTTCATCCTTTTTAAGTCTTCGTTTCTACTGTTTTTACGCTTTCGCTTTTGTGCTCCTGAAAGAAAGAAGCACTTCTTTCCATCCATTGTGGGTTTTTTTGTGTGTGTGCTGATAACGTCATGCGCTGTATGATGAAGTGATGAGAGCGTGCTCACGTTCACTGCTTACTTTCTATAATTCACAGATTTTAATTTGTGAAAATAAGCAAGCTGACATTAAGTACAATGTATATGTTTTATTTCGAATATATAAAAATGTCAAGAGATTTAAATCACCATTTTTGAAGAGTGCGCACGTGCTCTAGCACTTTAGGTGCGTTCACGCGGCCTCGTAATTTCTGTAGTTACGAGACTCTAGCTTGTAAAAAGCGTTCACGTCCTCGTAGAGCTCGTAATTACGGCTTGTAAGCTGGGAGTTTTCTGAAAGCTCCCAGGTGTGGCCGTTGTATCACCTGACCGCTGTAGATTCATAGGCGTTGATAGTGGTGCCATGGCCCAGTCCAAGGACGTGAACAGCTCCGAATATAACATCACGTGCTGTTAACTCACGATTCCGGTAAATACGAGGTGCTGTGAACGCAGCATAGTATGTTTGAAAACAACAAATAAATCTATTGTACTGTAAAACTTTTAATTTATTTTGTGCCGTTGTTCTATTGTATTCATCATATTGTTTGTAATTGCCTTCTTTGTTCTTATATTTAATAACAAAATAACTATTGTGATATTAAAGGGAAATTACAGAGAGGTACCTATAAATTTAACATAATTGGTAAAGGACTTTAAGATACACAGCCCATTGAGGGAACACAGAGTGAATTTGAGAGTGATGTTGAAATGCAGGGGGCTCATGCAAATTATAATTCAAATTCTGATGATGCAGACTTAGATGACACACCATATTTAGGAGACTTGCACAGTGGGCCAATGAATTTCAGGTCAAACATGATGCAGTGGATGGCCTTCTTAAAATTCTTGGTGAACATCACCCAGCGCTCCCAAGAACCGCAAGAACGTTATATGGAACGTGTGAAAATTTGACCTTAGACACAAAATCTGGGATGCAGTACTTCTACTTTGGATGTAAAAAACAGCTGTGTGGGTATTTAAATATGTACCCCAGTGATGTTGTCACCCAGTTAGATTGTATGGACATTTCTTTGAATACTGGTAGGTTATCACTATTCAAAAGTAGCAGTCAGTCACTGTGGCCAGTTTTGTGCAAAATCAAGTTGGCTCCTTCCACTGTCTTTCCTCTTGCTCTCTGTTTTGGTGTGTCTAAGCCTACAAATCTCGATTTTTTTTGACAGATGTAGTGCATGACCTCAGGGACATTTTGCTGAATGGCTTAGAGACTGACAGCGGTGTTTTACGAGTTCATATGCGCTATATCAGTTGTGATGCACCTGCAAAAGCACTTGTTAAATGCACAAAGCAATATTCAGGCTATTTCAGTTGTGATAAGTGCACACAGAAAGGCTTCTGTGATGGCAGGCGGGTTATATACCCAGAGACAACTAATGTTACTCTGAGAACAGATGTGTCTTTCCACGAGCAGCTTCAGGAGGAGCACCACCGTTCATCTGGGGTGTCTCCATTTTGCATGCTCCAGTTATAAAATATAATTTATTCCTGTGTTCAAAGCTGAAATTTCCAGCATCACTTCTCCAGTCTTCAGTGTCACATGATCCTTCAGAAATCATTGTAGTATTCTAATAATATACCAAAGTACTGTTATGTTATATATTGTTATATTAAAATTTACAATGTATAAAAGAACTGTCATGCTAAACAGTTTTAATATAACAAAGGTCCCGCTGTTGTTTATAGCATTCTGTATCTTAAATACTGTATACAGTTTAAATATATCAATACTGTAACTTTCCTTTGCGGTCATTATTATATAATAAATCCATTGGCAGTCTAATGACAGCATTCATTAACCTTCCAGAGACTAAACATGCTTGCCCATAAAGCAACATTAATAATATAACTACCCAAAACTATCTCCTGTACATTTTGTACTCTAAAAGTAAGTTTCAGAAATTTGAAACTTTGAAACAATTTTCCAATTTGAAAAGTACATCATTTAAATGTAGATACATTTTTGCAGGCCAGTTCTTTTGAACACCGTCTCTTTTGCGTGTTAACGTGAACTGCACATTTCAGACAACACCGAGTTGAAGAAACTTGAACGAGCCATGGTCATTCGACTTGACAAAATGGACCAAGAGCTGCCAGCCATTGAAACTGTTTTAAAGGTGCCCTAGATTCAAAAATTGAATTTACCTCGGCATAGTTGAATAACAAGAGTTCAGTACATGGAAAAGACATACACTGAGTTTCAAACTCCATTGTTTCCTCCTCCTTATATAAATCTCATTTTTTTAAAAGACCTCCGAAGAACAGGCGAATCTCAACATAACACTGACTGTTACATAACAGTCGGGGTGTACGCCCCCAATATTTGCATATGCCAGCCCATGTTCCCAACATTATGAAAGGCATTAGACAAGGGCATCTGCACAGCTGAATCAACAGACTAGGTAAGCAAGCAAGAACAATAGCAAAAAATGGCAGATGGAGCAATAATAACTGACATGATCCATGATATCATGATATTTTTACTGATATATTTGTTTCTAAATGTTTTGTTAGCATGTTGCTAATGTACTGTTAAAGGTACTGTGTGGTTAAAGTTACCATCGTTTCTTACTGTATTCACGGAGACAAGAGAGCCGTCGCTATTTTCATTTTTAAACATTTGCAGTCTGTATAATGCATAAACACAACTTCATTCTTTATAAATCTCTCCAACAGTGTAGCAGTAGCCGTTAGCCACGGAGCACAGCCTCAAACTCATTCAGAATCAATGTAAACATCAAAATAAACACTGTACTTACGCGATTAGACATGCTGCATGACGAACACTTTGTAAAGATCCATTTTGAGGGTTATATTAGCTGTTTGAACTTTTTTTATGTTGTTTAAGGCAAGCATGAGCTCCGTGGGCGGAGAGCACGAGATTTAAAGGGCCACACACCCTGAATCGGCTCATTTCTAATTATGCCCCAAAATAGGCAGTTAAAAAAATTAATTTAAAAAAATCTATGGGGTATTTTGAGCTGAAACTTCACAGACACATTCAGGGGACACCTTAGACTTATATTACTTTTTTTTTTTAATTCTAGGGCACCTTTAAGAAGTGTTGCCCAGCCAAGCGACATTTCTGAGTTTCTGCTTAATCCTTGCCCACAGGAACTGGAAAATTTGTGCTTGAGGATGAAAGACAGTGAATACAAAGTAAATTTAACAGCAGATTATCTGATTTGATCTACTGTATTTTCCAAAATGCTACTTGTTTTTTTTTTATTGGTAACACTTTACAATAACAGTACATGAATAACCATGAACTAATACCTGAATTAATAGTTACTTCAACATGAACTCAAGATTAGTTAAGATATGAATTAATCATGAACTAATGAAGAGTGATCCTTAACTATGACAGGAGTCATAAGGATTCATGCATGAAAACAGAAGCCTTAAATACGCGATAATACTTGTTTGATAATTAATGCATTAATTAACATTTAGGGGTAAACTAAATCAAACAGTCTCTATAAGAAGGAATAATAAATATTTGGACTTTGAAATAAATTAACAATTTATTATTGTCAGAATTTAAACTACTGACATCAGCAGCTTCATTATAAACTTTACTGAAAGGCACAGGATTAGTTTGTCATTATTTTCACTGAATCTCCTTATCAAACATATAAAATACTAAACACACTAATAATTTATCTTAAAAGGTCTTTAAATGTTTTGTGATATTCTTTCCTATCAAACTAAACTACTGTGACTTACAACAGTTCCTGAGGAATCGGTTCCCAAAAAAATAACCAAACAGGAAACCTGAACTAAGGTCAGGAAACGTTTGCTGGATTCAGATTCAGAAGTTCACTCTCCATCCAGACGCAGGCCGTGATCATACTGTACCTCCATTCTCTGACTCTCTGAAAAGTCACACAACATCACTTAACTGGGCTGAACACATATAGTTGTGTTAGTACATGTGTATTTGATAGTAAGTTAATGATAAATCATGAGTTGAATTTGGTAAGTTGTTAACAGTGAATTAATTACGATGTGCCCCCTCAAAGTCATGACATAATTATGCATTATCAAGCTATTAGTTGATGTTAGTATATGGTTAGTTAATAATGAGTTAATTATGATTGTGCCCCCTCNATAAGCAAACAGGAAACATGAACTAAGGTCAGGGAACGTTTGCTGGATTCAGATTCAGAAGTTCACTCTCCATCCAGACGCAGGCCGTGATCATACTGTACCTCCATTCTCTGACTTTTTGAGAAGTCACACAACCTCACTTAACTGGGCTGAACACATATAGTTGTGTTAGTACATGTGTATTTGATAGTAAGTTAATGATAAATCATGAGTTGAATTTGGTAAGTTGTTAACAGTGAATTAATTACGATGTGCCCCCTCAAAGTCATGACATAATTATGCATTATCAAGCTATTAGTTGATGTTAGTATATGGTTAGTTAATAATGAGTTAATTATGATTGTGCCCCCTCAAGTAAAGTGATGATGCACTTACAAATCATTAACTAATATATGAATAAACACTAAGAGTGCCATCCTTATTCCTTTACACCCCGGTACAAAAAACTAAAATAAAAAGTAATTGTATTTTATTTTAATTTATATAATTAAACATATATGGACTTGAAAGCAAGCCATAAACATACCTGTAAAGACACACATAAGGCACATTTACATGTAAAATCGGCCGCGTCCACAAGCTAATGCTAATCAAAGCATATTTAAACGACAAAATACAAATACAGTTAATAACTGCACATAACCTCCTGAAAATCCCAATAAAACATACATGTAAATATGTCTTTAATTATTAATTCGGCTTACCAGCAGAGTCAACATTTATTAGTTTAAAATGCCAGCAACACAACAAACGCGCCAGGAGAACACCTAGCGTGCGCCACTAATGAGTGTCCTGCCAGAAACAAACCCTACATACTTTAGTTCCGGGAATAAACTATGACTATTTAGCTATGACTAAATATAAATGAACAATAAAAATCAGAAAATGGTTTAGATCAAGTTAAATTTATTAGTGGTAGTTAGTCTATTTTCCACATTTGATTAGACGGATCTATGTAATTAATGGCTAAACAATCATGTGCCATTCTAATTATTTGTCACAAAGCTGCAGATGGCAGATTATGATATTTCAGTGTAAATTATGACAGTATTAAATCACGTTTAATTCAAATTCAGAGTACTTCTTGTTTACTCTTATGGAGACTGATTTATTTAGTTTACCCCTAAATGTAAATTAATGCATTAATTATCAAACATATATTAACGTGTAGTTAAGGCTGCTGTTTCCATGCATGAATCCTTATGACTCCTGTCATAGTTAAGGATCACTCTTCATTAGTTCATGATTAATTCATATCTTAACTAATCTTGAGTTCATGTTGAAGTAACTAATTCAGGTATTAGTTCATGATTATTCATGTACTTTTATTGTAAAGTGTTACCATTATTATTATTATTAAATGTGATGTGACATTTAATGTAATTTACTTCAAGCATGCAAAACTTTTGCAAAGTGCACATAAATATGCGCATGCACACAACATAGCAACACAGCCTATTCATCATCAATCTAAAGCCAACCTAACATAGTAAAAGTATCTGGCTCAATTTAAACCATTGTACAATTTATGCGCATATTAAGGACACTGTTTTAAATGTATGTTGGGGCACGAGTTTAATATGAAGCCTCATTTACATAAATAATTGTTTAGCAACCAAATGTTACATCACAAAGTGGAAAAAAATGGATTCTTGCTGAATGAGGAAGGTTTTTGGTTTCAGTTGCTTTAAATAAATATATATATATATATATATTACCCTTTTATAAAAAGTGTTGTTTATAAAAGAATGGCACTATTTATTTTTTGCTTATTTTTCAGTCCTGTTCTGTTCTGAATACCATTAAATGAGGGGATTTAAAATACACATTTACAAACATTATAAAGATTTACTTTTATGCTCTGGTATTTTGCATTATTTCTGACTAGTAATTGTAATTTGTAATTTAATTACAAAATGCAACATATTCACCGATGTGACTTATCACCTGGTGTGACTTGTTTTACAGGAAGTTTTCCATGGTAGTTTTATTACTAGTCTCAATCTTACTTTTCTGCTATTTTTAAATGGAAATATCCACAGTGATACATGGATTATGAATGGAAGTAATCTGTCCCAAAGTAATAATTATTATTTTTATTTTTTTTATTACAGGTCCATTACTTAAGCCTCCTTGGAGACAGAACTCCTGGAGACGCCATCCGGAGGGTATTGCGGACAATTGGACTAAACAGCGTTTGGTGTCAGTACAGCATGAAGGGAAGGAAGGGGAAGAAAAAATGTCAAGACCTTGAAATTTGCAGTGTGATCATTCGTAAGTATTACATCTTTTAAGACTCTCACTGCATTTACACCGGGTATTATGATGAGTTTTCAGTTATCTGGGGCCTCATGTAAAAAACTTTACACAGATTTCATGAACCTGTGCAAAATTCCCTTTATAAAACCCAGTCAGCGGAAGATTGTGCGCACATGCATCTCCACACCATCTCCTCCCCCAAATAAAGCCAAGTTTTACAATGCATAGCGTCATATGCATATTTCCCTATCCACGTGATACCATGTTTAACAGTACAAGACATTATGAAAATATGACTATAAATGCAGTCACATAACATTGCTAAAAATCATATCACTATCCACACAGAAAAAAAAGTATAAAATACTGTTCGGAGAAAGTTCATTGAATTATTCTCATTCTTTTTCCACTGGCTAAATAGTAATTTAAGTAGTTTTAAACAAATCAATTTTATGCAATTTTGCCTATAATGTAAACGTATAGAGGATGTTTATATAAATTTGAATGGAAATAGATAGGCCTGATTAAATTATTGTCTGACTCAGCAAACTGCCGCATATGAAAGTGAAAGTAAGTTGCAGATGCGTAACACACAATTACCTTGATTAAAAGTAATGAGACCTTACCAGTGCCACTCTCTCCTATAAAATGCACCTCATATTTGTTGCTTTTGGTGACATGAACTCAATTAAATCTGCATTTAGCGCTGAAACTGGAGATCGTATTTATCAGTTTTGCGAAAAGAGAGAAAACCTGCACTTAACCTTTTCACTGGCATTTTGTTTTCATTGTTAGACAGATATTGTGATTTATCATTGTAGGATTGTCTAGCAATATATCGATTATCGTAGAATTGTGTTATTATCATTATCGTGAGCCATGTATCGTATCGTGAGGTACCCTGTGATTCCCAACCCTACTGTTTATACCTGTATTTAGCAAATGTTAAATCGAGGTGTAAATAGGGATTAATGTTCATTAAAGATGTCATGACATATTGGTTTTCACAACATTTTTACTGAAGTTCCACTAAATCAAGATGTTGTAAACTTCTTTTTAGAGGCTTGCCAAAGGATGCATCCGAAGATGCCAGTTAAGGTGTTTGAGGAATGCATCGCAGAAACACTGAAGTATGCTCCTCATCATGATTCAAGGGTGAGTAGCATCCCAGAATTATTGCATGTTTTCTTAACCCTAAAAGTTATTTATTTATTTATTTATTTTAATCCTGTGGGATACAAACATTTCAGAGGTTTCGGATGGGAGTTCTGAATGTGTTTTTGTTTTGTTGAGTAACATTTTCTACATTGTCATTTTACTTTAAAGGTGTACTTTCTGAAAACACCTGCTTTAACTGTCTTACCTCATGAGTTTGGATCCCTGGCTTAGGTAATACAACTGTTTATCAGCTCACAACATGTAACATGGCAACATTTTGTGAGTAACTTACATATTACTATATTTGCTGGTATGTTCTAGGGGTGCAACGGTTCGGTTTGTATCACGGTTTTAGGCTCAATGTTTCGGTACGGTTCGGTACGTGCTATGTTCAGGTAAAAAACTTCTACAGTTAAATAAAAATAAAGAAAATATGAACAAATAATCAAACGGCACAAATACAGCAAAGCAAAGATACAAATAAAAAAAGCTTTTCAGGTTTTTCATGTATCCAGTTTTCAGTTAAAGAAATTGAATAAAGTAGCTTATAAAATGTAAAACAGTATTGCATGTAATCTTCACTGTATAAATTAAATAAAGATCAGTCATTATTAATTATTAAGTTACTATTCAGTCATGAGCAATGAGTGATTTCCTTGTCTTTTGTTGTTTGATTAACATTAAAAACACATTCAGACAGCAGGAATGCAAGGGCTGCTGTCTCTTTAAGACATAATACACGGATCAGTACACTGATACTGAACACATGCGTTCCTTCTTGAGTGTACAAGTTCATATAAGACATAACTGACTATGCTTGCTAGGATATGCATATGATACGGCACTCGCATTGAAAAAAGTTTAGGGGAAGCCAGAATGCGTATCCATCAACGGAAACATACATTAGCCTAACTCTGTCTGTCTGTTTTATTTATTTTCTACAGACCATGTTATAGATGTGTATGCGTCATCAGATATGAGATGAACTGCGGTTCAAGTGCGTGCCGAACCAAACATGCAGAACGGTACGGTTTGATTTTTTTACCGAGAACCTTTTCACCCCTAGTATGTTCCCTGTTTAAAGTTGCCATGAAATCCAAGTTGCCCTATTATGTATTTACAGTTTGTGTTTGTGTACCCATCAAGTTAATAAATATGGTCAATTTATGTCAACTTGACAATGCATTTCTAGGAATGACATATTAATGATGAAAATGTATACAGGGCTTGACATTAAAGTTTTTCCTGTACAAGAGTCTGGTGATGTCAATGGGTCACAGACTCGATCCTATGATTGCTTGCAAGGGATTTACTACTAAATATTAAAGGTGATACAGAGGATCTTTTCGTCGACTGAGAAACCAAAGACTGTTAGTGAGTTTTTGAAATCAGCGCATGCATAAGAACAACCCCCGTCCTTCACAGCTCATTTCGAGGGAACGCCTCCCAAAACTCGTGCAGGAGTATTGGAACACGAGTGTTTACCACCGGCATGCGCTGTGTCATGTTAGTGGATTCATTATGTTGGACTCACCGCAGGTAACTCATAATCTGCAGTTGTTACTCCTGTCTCCTGACAAAAACATTGCATGCGGCGCCTGTGGAGTGTGGAAAGTTACTGGAGCGCGCACGTCTCTCACAAGGAACGTCATGGCAGTGATTGACAAGCCAGAGGGCCAATCGTTTACTCGATTGGCTGATGTTTTTAAGGCCCTACCTCGTGCACAGATGATGTATATAGTCTTTTATCAGTTAGTAAAGACAGTTTCAAGTAATATTACAAAAATGTATAAAACAAAACATCCTCTTTAACACCTTTAACATTTACTTTAAGTTAAACCATCCCAATACTTATGCTCACATTAGACAGAGGGATGAAACTCTAAAAGTGCTGTACTTCTTACTTACTTTGAAACAGCCAATAATATAATGTGACATTCTGTACTTCTGCCTCATATTAATCTTTTAATCATATTTATAGATGTCTTGGCACAACAGCTAACAGAGCAATTTTGTCATTACTGTCCCAAAACGTATGGAGGGCACTGTATATACACACTCCCCATTCATAATCCCCATGACTAATTCTTGAATGAATCAGCTTTGAACAATTGGTTGAATGATTACAGGTCTGTTCAATTTGAAGTAGCGCTGCACAGACCGGTCAGAGTATGACAAAGTAATGCAAGAGCAAGAGCAGACAGCTTTGTGTGCTATGGAACTGCTCTTGCTGTACTTTGATGTCATACACCAATTGTATTGCACAGCACTGCTTCAAGTCGAACCTACTGATTCACTCATTACGCCCGTCACTAGCCACTCCCTATGGACAGTTTAATTTAAAAGTATCATTGTGGGTTTTTTTTATTTGTATATGTACATATGCATATTACCTCACTTTACCAAAACAGAACATTAGGAAAATGTTCTCGGAACATAACTTTGCTTGCTGGGGCAGTTATAAGATGAGTTTAGGGTTGGGGGTAGGTGTAGATGTTAATAAAACAATTTGATAAGTAGCTAATTTAATTTACTGTTACTTATCCTGGGATTTTGCATCACTTCCGGCTGTAGCTGTATCCCTTCTAGACACAACCGAGTATAAGGGACGCAATACAATACATAAACTAATGATTCTGGGTATTTAATCGGTTTAGATTTTGATGTGAAGTTAATAAATGTAATTTCGGGAGGAGTACGGCCATCTAATCTTCCAATTAATACCAAGGTATAAAACCAGAAAAACATCTTACCTCTTCCTGTTGTTAGTTCTTTCGGCATCCCTCCTCCTCCTTGTTGTACAATTTTGACTGTTATGGGGGGCAATCGGGGAGCTGGAGTAGAATATCCTCTCCAAACCCCTCTATAGCAGACAGCAAGCCAGATCTGTTTACCACCTATTCTAAGATTATATGGGCACACAAACTCGTAAAAAAGCTTTTAATATAGTGGAGCATAAATATTTGTTTTGGTGAGAATTTTATTAAATGAATAAGGATTGTGGGGGCTCTAACAAAAATAAAATGTAACAGGTTTTTAACAGAATGTTTTAAAATAACTAGATCAATTAGACAAGGATGTCCACTATATTACAACCAAATGGCCTAGCAATAAGAAAAAATGAGGAAATAAGAGGAATACAAAGAGGAAAGTAAATCAGAAGGGAAAATATTTCAAGTAAGAGAAAAAATGTGGGAGAAACTGATAACAGGAATAGATCAGAGGCTAAATTTTTGGAGAATGAGTGCTTTAAATTTGAAAGGAAATGTCTTAATATTGAATGTTTTAATGGTTTCAAAGTTGTGGTATGTTTTATTTATGACAGTAATATATTATAACTGGTTACAAACATTCTTAAAAATCGCTTCCTTTATATTCAGCAGAACGGATTAATACAGGTTTGGAACAACTTGATAAATAAGTAAATGAGTGAATAAATAATGAAAATTATCGTTTTTTGGGTGAACTATCTCTTTAAGGAACTGTGCATACCCAAAATTACTGTGCATACCCAATTATTGAATATTTTCAGTTTAATTTGTTTGTATTACCTTGAAGCTAAAGACAATGTTGGTTTCAGCTTTTCCAGTGTCATTTAAAGTGTGGCCTGCTTTTTATTTCCCAAGATGTTATAGGCAATGGGTATGCCATGACCATGACTATCCCTGACAACTAATGTAAATAAAGTAAATGCCATACTGGTTGACGCCATGTGTTGCATCCATAAAAACAATATCTCTTCCATATTCTTGAAGGTTGTCTCTCATGGATGGTGTTTGTAGAACTATGACAAGATCTGTTTGAGGACTATAAGGCTGATAACAAATAACAGTCTTTGAAAGGGCCCTCAAGGAGTTGTGTGGTACTATTGACATCATCTTTGTGTTGCTGATTTTTTGCATCATACATGTCCGAATATTTTCAATGTCTTTCGGGGTAACTAAATATCCTCGGTTGTTGAGATCAGTACTCTATGTCCTTGTTCCTTCAACCATTCATGGGATTTTAAGAGAACTGTATCTGAATAACACCAAGAGATATTAAATATTGGATATGCTTGACCAGCTCTTGACTATTTTTTTTTTCTGAGTGACTCTCAGAAGAACATGTTGGGTCCTGAATGAATGCTGTAAATTCTTTCAACTATAACCAGTTTGTTGAGCTAGTCTGTCCTCTTTTTAAAGGAAACATAGGCCTTACATCCTTTGACTTTGGGGTGCACATGCTTCAGAGCGTTTGCATGTAAACAAGAAATATACATTTTTCTGATTTTGCAAACTTGCAGAATTCACATCTTTGAAGGTGTTTATGGTAGTGAGCCTTTCTTGAATAAATTCATTAGCATCCAAATCTTTTACTAAAACATGGACTGTTATATCTGTTTTTTTGTTTGTTTGTTTGTTTTCTTTATAAGTTCCTCCATTTTTGATGTGCAAAACCTAAAAAGCAAAGAGACACAAACAATTAGGCTAAAAATATCAATAATGTAAAGAGCCTAAATTCCATGATAATCTCTAGAAAGCAATGCAATGCATATTGAAGTGAAGAAGTGAAGTGACATGTGGCCAAGTATGGTGACCCATACCCGGAATTTGTGCTCTGCATTTAACCCATCCAAGTGCACACACACAGCAGTGAACACACACACCATGAACACACACCCGGAGCAGTGGGCAGCCATTGCTGCGGCGCCCGGGGAGCAGTTGGGGGTACGGTGCCTTGCTCAAGGGTCTCACCTCAGTCGTGGTATTGAGGGTGGGGAGAGCGCTGGACATTCACTCCCCTCACCGACAATCCCTGCCGGACCTGAGACTCGAACCCATGACCTTTGGGTTACAAGTCCGACTCTCTATCCATTAGGCCACGACTGCCCCAATATTGGAAGGTCTTTTTCTAAACATTGGAGTAAAATAGAGATGTTACGTACAAGTCAACATTCATATAATGACTTGAGGTCAAAATATTCATATGATGGTCTGAAGACAACATTATGTAACAGAAAAAATCAGTGATTTTTGAGGTCATAAACGTTGATTGGCTGAGGCAGTTGTCCTAGGGTCATCATTAAAGGTGACCCTGTCTGGAAGTTAGTCGGGCCAACGACAATCGTCTAACCAATCAGCATTAGGGGGCATATGACAGTCGAGGAGACAGAATGATCAAGAGGGAGATTTGGAAAAACAAAAAAAAAAGAGATCATGGGACACAATACAAGAGAGCTCAAATGAATATCACTAGAATGAAGGTTTATGACTGGGCAAGACTGGGCTTTAGGACCTGCGTTAATATTAGAAAAGCTTTCCAGTGCTGAAGAGAGTGGGAAGGCCTGACAACGGATGCAGAGGCTGCTTTGATTCCGCTTCAAATATGAGTAAAACTGGGTTTGGGTGTCATGGTTGTCTGGAGCTGCTGTGCTCTTGGCAACTAACAAAGACCTCTTGTTTGTATTTACTCTTGTGTACTGTACGGTCATTTTTGTTCTTCCTTGTCCTTATTTTTCATGAAGCATTTTGTTGCGCATCAGCTGTGATAAACAGACACCCACTCTCATATTGCATGTGTAACAGTGGCCAGCTAGTGAGAGTTGTGCAGTGAAACTCACATTTTTCACTGCACACTGATGACCGCTAGAGAATGAGGTGTTTAGCGTCATTGTCAGTGCACTCACCTCGCATGCCAGCAGCGATTGGGCTGTGGTTCGAGACCGTCTCGGAGCACGGTGGTTAGGATTGGAGGGTGAATTTTGAGAGGAGAGAGGGGTGGGTTTGTTTGGGTTGATTTCAAATATCAACAATGTCCAACAGCATTGTTGAAAAAATACATAACCAACCTTTAAAGATTTTGGTCTCAGGATGGTAACCACTTGGCAAAATCAGGATGTGCGATCCTAGCAAACAGACTGAAAAAAGTGATTCCAAACAATATAAAAACAAATGGTGTTTGATATGGTGTTTTAAATCGATACATATCAGACAGTAACAAGTATTAGAGACCTAATTTGGTGGATATGTAATAAGTATAGATCTGGAAAAAGCAATTGACGAAATTAAGCACTGTTGGGACTTATTATTATACACTGAACAAAATTATAAATGCAACACTTTTTTTGGCCCCATTTTTCATGAGCTGAACTCAAAGATCTAAGACTTTTCTAAGGCCACAAATAGGCCTTTTGTGTACAATTTGCCACAATCAACAACCTGATCAATGCTATGTAAAGGAGATGCACTGCGTCAGGGAAATGGTCAGACACTGACTGGTTTTCGGACCCACCCAGACCCCTCTAATACAGTAAAACTGCACATTTTAGAGTGGCCTTTTATTGTGGCCAGCCTAAGGCACACCTGTGCAATAATCATGCTGTCTAATCAGCATCTTGATATGCCACAGCTTTGAGGTGGATGGATTATCTCGGCAAAGAAGTGCTCACTAACACAGATTTAGACAGATTTGTGAACAATATTTGAGAGAAATAGGCCTTTTGTGTACATAGAAAGTCTTATGGTGCGTTTACACCAGACGCGAATGAAGCGTTAAGCGGGAGTGATTTACATGTTAAATCAATGCAAAGACGCAAATAGACATCCTGTGGCGCGAATCGAGCTTTTCGGGCATTTGACGCGCATAAGGTGTGATCCGCGCAAAGCGCGCAAGTTGAAAAATCTGAACTTCGGCGAAATTCGCGCCGCGTTAAGCCGTGCGATATGGCTCATATATATATATATATATATACATACGTATATGAGCAATATCACACTCGTAGCCGTGCGATATGGCTGTATATCAGCACGGCTGTGATTCGTCCGTAGGCACAGCGTGCTGATATACAGCCATATCGCACGGCTACGAGTGTGATATTGCATTTATACAACAGTTCGACGGCACGAGTGTGTAAATAAATAAGAAATAACAACGGAGTGTCTTTAAAACCCTCTTTTGTGCAGCACTACTTCCTTCCGCCATGGATTCAAATCTCAAGTTGACAGTTGGACCAAGCCTCCGTTACCAATTCTAAAACGTCACTTCAGAACTAGTAACGAAGGAATGTTTCAAATATCGAGTTCACAGTTGGACCAAGCCTCCGTTACTAACTCTAAAACGTCACTTTAGAACTAGTAACGAAGGAACGTTGAGTCGCTTCATTGAAATTCACTGAATTTTGTACAGTATTAGAGAGAGAGAGAGAGAGAGAGAGAGAAAGAGAAGGCTATTACCTTTGTCTGATATATATTGCATTACATTCATTCTTCAAGTTGATGTTCATAATATTATAACCATTATAAAAGTCCGTTTGAATGTCCGCTGAGGAAAGAGATCTTGTATTTGTACCTTTGGGAATTTTTCGTAACATCCATAACACCACAGCGCTAAAACAACTTCCTTTGCAAAAGTTCCTTTCAATTTAAAAGTCTCTTGTGACTCACTGACTCATTCACCTGTAAAGTGTTTCCGCCATCTAATGGCGTATTAATGTAACTTTCACTCAATCCATATTACGCACTAATGGACATATTATAAAATAATATTTATTGAACAAATAAACAATTGTACAGTTCAGTCAAACGTAAAGCACTAGTGTGCCCATGACGGTTGTCAAGTGTGCCGTGGATAATTACCAAATGACAAAAAATAAATAAAATAAATGCTACACCTCGTATCTCTATATTTCCTAATTTTGGTTTTATTTTATTAAAAAACAAACAAACAAAGACTATAGGTCACCCTTTACGTTTGTATGTGGGTTTTACAAATATTTAACGAATGAAAAGGATTTTAAAGAGCTCGTGAAAAAACCTCGTAACTCCATTGGATCCTTTGGACATCTCGTCTATGCAATGCAAAGGTAAATAAAGATCTGATGTTTGAAAAAAAATACTATGTCTATAAAGGGTAATGTTTTATGGATTTGAAGAGCGGAGAACAGCTCTTCGTCTGATATTTCCCGTCTATTTGTAGCCAACATGCTAAATACTATATAAAGGATGTAAGTTAATTATTATCATATTTAACATAGCACAATTTGACTTGCTCTGGAACAAAAAATAGATTAATAAGACCAAAGATTGCCCGTTCTATGTACTCAAATTGAATTATGTCTCATGTTTAACCCTCTGGGGTCTGAGGATTTTTGGGGCCCTGGAGAAGTTTTGACATGCCCTGACATTTGTGCTTTTTTCAGTTGTTCATAAACATATAAATGACACAAGTGTCATTACACTGTATTCAGCACAAACTAGGCTACCATAATATGTGAGGAACATGTATGTACATGTTTGTATTTTTTAAGGAATAACGTTTATGCGTGGTTATTGAAAAAACAAAAAACTTAAGTCACTGAAATAAGGCCAAAAAAAGTATAGTAAATCTGTGTTCATAAGACTTCTGGGTATTGGAGGTTGTAGACTAGAGTTTTTGCTTCAGAATTATGTAAAAATGATGCTGCCTACTCCTTCATATAAAACAATATATTGATTTAGTTTTTGTAAGACACTTTTTGTCAAGAAACACCGTATGCATGGAGGTGTGAGTCATCATGAATAATGGCTCATTTACACCTGAGAAGACAAAAGAATTGCATAGAAATACAATACAAATGTATAGTATAATGCAATGTAAGTCGCTTTGGATAAAAGCGTCTGCCAAATGCATAAATGTAAATGTAAATGTAGAAATGAGCTGAAATGACTTGCATATTAATGAGCTCTTTCAGTCAGGTAGGCTGTGAAAAAACCCCTCTGTAATCATGTCTCAGCTCAATTTAAAATAATGGTATTCTATTATATTCTTTAAAATATAATGTATTTCTGTGATGCAAAGTGTCTGAACAATTATGTTACCTCTATGGCATTTCATATAGGCTTTTAGCTTAAAAGCATGCACATTTGGAGAAATATTGATGATTCTTATATGTTTATGTCAAATTTCTATACAGAGGAGTAATATTTATTCTATATTTATTCTCATCACTATGAGTGCTGGATACTGTGTTTTCAATTCATACTTGCAGCCGGAGGGCGCTCTGTACACCTTTAGTCCACAAATTATTCTAAAGAAGAAGAGGACATTTCAGGAATGGTGTTTTCAATTCATACTTGCAGCCGGAGGGCGCTCTGTACACCTTTAGTCCACAAATCCATATAAAGAAGAAGAAGAACCAGGAACTAACTGCATGTCTTCTAGAGCTCGCTAACCATGGCTTTAACATCCAGATAAACACTTTTCAAGATAATAAATACACGATTGAAACTATGTCTGCATGTATTGACTGAATTTGCATCTGAATAGCGCTCCCTACGTGGGCGTGGCCGCATTAGCGGATAATGAGCTGAATCACGGACTTCTGACATGGCTCTCTTTTCATACAGATTACATGAACACAGAAGGTTTGTTTTCGATTTGACTTGCACGATTTAAAACCTGACATCTCAACGTTTCTTTAGATTTTCTAAATTTTTGTCATTAGAATTCACTAAGTTACAGTTCATTTTCTGAGAACTATCAGATTGGACTTCGTTCAGAGGGAGACGAGAGATCACGCATCATGTTAGTTTTCTTTATTTTACAAAAAGCACAACATTTTGTTTTTACTCTGAGTGTACACAAATGAAAGAAGATATTCCACAGATTAAAATGGTGTATAACTCTTAATTGTATGTGCAACATTGACGGAGTATTTTGAGTCTCTTTCACACTGGTAAGAAAAAAAACGCGGTGGTATCGCCGGAGTGACCTTCAGACCTCAGAGTGTTAAAGTTAGGTCACTCAGAGAAACAGGCCTGCATTGTCTCTGTCTCTTTTGATCTGGAGATGAAAGATTCTTTATCTTCTTTTCAACCATTTGGTTTGTCACCTCTCCTTCAGTCAGGAAGCATGGGTGTCATAAAAGTACCTAGCAGGGTTTTTTCTGTAGACGACTGGAGCCAAAAATTAGATTTTAGGTTTGGGTTTCTGGAATTATCTGAATGATTCATTTCATTACTTTCCTATTCAAACAGTGCTCGATTAGCATTAACAATACATTTTACTTCCACCACTAGTGTTAGAATTCTCAGGCTTCAGCTGATAATCTTCGAAATGTGGTAAAAAAAAAAGTTGTAACAAAATGGTGGTACTTCTCTGGATCTTTTGTTGGTGAAACTCTTGGATACCTTACTACTGCAGTTTCAGTTCAAGTTCTTCGCATCATATAGCCACAGCTGTTGTCAAGCTTGATCACTCTTGATGCCACTGTCATCCTTGACAAAGAACAATATATATGGGAAGGTGAAAGACAGTTGGCAGTTAAAGAGCATTATTGTACCCTCCAAGAACCTGTATACCCGCAGACCAGAGTCATGGTAGAGGAAATTTTAAATGAAATGGTAGAACATAAAATTATTAGGGGGGCGCAGAGGGATTATCAATTGGGTGATAGCCATCCATGGCCTAGACAAGTCTATTTACTTCCTAAGATCCATAAGGAACCGGAAAAGTGGAGTAAGCCAGGCGAAATTCCACCCGGACGGCCTATTGTATCGGACTGTAATAGCAAAACTTATTATACAGCCGAATATATTGAGTATTATTTAAATCCCATATCCACACGCCACCCCAGCTACCTTAAGGACACATATGATTTTATAGATAAAATATATAAAGAAATTAATTATACCTCCTAACGCTCTCCTCTTTACCATTGACATTGACATTGACAGTCTGTACACTAACATCGAGACCGAGGTCGGTTTGAAAGCTGTGGAAAGATGCATGCAAAAGTACCCAGATCCCGCCAGACCAGACGCATACATTTTGAAACTATTAGAGATTAATTTAACCAGAAACTATTTTGAATTCGACTCCAAATTTTATTTGCAGATAAAAGGCACTGCCATGGGCAAAAGATTCGCCCCTTCATACGCAAACATTTTCATGGCAGACTGGGAACACACAGCACTGACCACAGCTCCAAAACAGCCTTATGCGTATTGCAGGTTCTTGGACAATATATGGGGGTATGGATGCACTCAATGGAGGACTTTATAAAATTTACTGACCACCTGAATCACCACCAACAGTCCTTTTAAGATCAAGTACACAGCTGACCTCAATGGGGTCAACTTCCTGGACGTGGTGTCGTTTAAGGGTCCGGAATTTTCGAAAACGGGCTTGCTGGACTTCAGGGTTTACTTTAAAGACACGGACACTCACTCTCTGTTGCACAAGCACAGTTTCCACCCAAAACACACATTTCGAGGAATTATTAAATCACAGCTATTAAGATTTAAAAGAATATGCACACAAAACGCTTCCTTTCTTTCAGCTGTAAAAATTCTTTTTCAGGCCCTTAAAAAAGTGTGGGAATAACCTATTTGTCTGAGGAAAATTCTGAGAACCTTTGACCAACCCAGGGCCACTCAGGAGGTCGAAACCGTGCCCAGGAACAAGATCTTACTGTTAGTGGCACATTTTTCCCTCCAGAGTCAGCAGCTGAATTCATGTCTGAAAGCCAATTTGCAAAAATTCCTCGAACCCTCAAATCTTCTAAAACGACACAAACTGATAGGTGCCTATCGTAGAAACACCAATTTATTAGAAAAGTTGGTCCAAAGTAAAATTTATAAAAATCCTCCCAAGGGTAGAATCGGCCGCTGTAAATATTATACGCCAGCCCAGCTGGTGGTCAGTAGATTCTCCAGAACGGTGTTCCAACTCCCCAGGGCATTATCCCACGAGACCTGTAATTGCGTATACTTATTGTTTTTTTACACTTTGTGTAGTACACTATGTTCGACAAACAAGAACGAGCTGAGAGTGTGAATATACCAACACGTCCAGAATATTACTCACAAAATTGAAAAAAGGAGACATGTTGTACAACACTTTTTATTACACGGTGTGCAGTCGCCACGGGATTACAAGCCAATCCAACTTGGTCTTTTGAAGGATCGTCTCAGAGCGGAAGCCCTGTGGATCAAGAGAATTGATACACGATACCCCCGAGGTCTGATTGAGACCTGGGTGCTCTGAGGGTGCTAGAGCCATCTTTTTCTGATCCATTTTATTTACAAAAATTGACCTCTGTACCCCCTAAAAAAAATCGGGGTTATAAAGTGTTAAACCCTTTACACACTATATAGGGCACGTTTCCAGGTCCTATTTCTTTAAAAACGTTTATAATAACATTTATGAATAATGATTATTTTCATGCATACACTGCTACAATGCTTACATATACATACACGTGTTAATTAAATCTACATGATTACATATAAACACATTCATACATCTGATTTATATTCATTTTCTGTTAAAACATGATTTTTTACAAAGTTTCTGCCTTTCTAGAAGAGTTTTTTTTTAAACACTTTGTTACTCATGTTTGGCTTCAGCTACTTTGGGTGCTTCTCAATTCTTATTTGTGCATCCTCGTTTCCTTTCCTCGCGTCTTAACTCCACCCCTCCAGGATGCGAGGGAAGGACGCGAGGGAAGGACGCAAGGAAAAGACGCGAGGACAGAGGAATTAAATCAAGTGAAATGATATATCCTCGCTCCCTTTAGCGTCACTTCAAAGCGTCATCAGCTGCGCTCGAGGGATCTGCCCATATGTTGTTAAAGTTTGGTTATTAAAAAAAATATAATAAATATTAATAAAGCAAGATGCCCCGTTGAAATATATGAGATATAAAGTTTATTTAACTGTAAAAGTAAAGCAAAATATAGTGACAGATATGAAGGGGAAGGAGAATGTATATGTGCGTCAGATTTCTCGACGAGAAAGACTTCCGCAAAGGATGCACTGGTGTATCCTCGCTCACGACTCCTCAGGAAGCTTCCTCACTCATCATTTCTCACCTCCTCGCGGTGCAATTAGAGAATTGAGATGTGCTTCAAGATGGCTGAGCTTGATCAGTTTCCGGGTCATAGGATGGAGGAGCGAGGGAGCGAGGGAGCGAGGAAACGAGGAGGGATATTGAGAAGCACCCTTTGTTTTCATCCATTTAACTTCTTCTTTTCAAGTTTAATGGCAGTTGGCAAACCAAACTAAAATGGTGCATTCCCGCCACCTACTGGATTGGAGTGTGGATAACATTATGGTAGTAGTGACCTAAATCCTGTTAATTAAATGAGTATCTTTTAAGAAATTAAATTCTTATTCATATATTTTAAATTGCTTTGGGCCATTACCTAATAATGCTTTAATAGAAATGGAAGTTTTTTCTATCAATGCTTGAAATAATTTAAATCTTTCTCTTGCATAAGCCTCACATTTTAATAATACATGTTCTACTGTTTCCATATTTTCCGAACTACATTTGTCACAATACCCAGTCTGGTGTTTCCCAATCCTGACCATACTTTGATTTAGTAAACAATGGCCAATGCGCATTCTTGAAATTAACACATCCTTCCTCCTATTTCCAATGTTTCTTCTTTCTAAACCAACTGTTCCTTGAATGTTGTATAAATATCGACACTTGTTTCCACTGTCCCTCTCCTTCTGCCATTTCTTCTTAATTTCCTTTGCTATTATACTTTTTATCTCAGTCTTACTCAATGCAATTTTAATATCAACTTCTGGAAATTTTTTGGCCTGTTTGGATACCAGCTCATATGGGGGTGGATAGTTTAGCCAAAGAAAATGAATGCTGATTCCCAATTGTCTGGTTCTAAAAAGACTTTGTAATTTTTCATAAATTAAGTCCTGTCTAGCTGTAGAAATTCCACTTGCTAGACTTTCAATTGCAGATAAAGAGTCTGTGCATATAACTGATCTGATTGGCTGAACTTCTTCAACCAACTGTAATGCTAATATAATTGCTATTAATTCTGATCTAAATACTGAAATGTGATCTGATGTTCTTTTCAAAATGTTGACTTTAAATTGGGGTATAAATACTGCTGCAGATGTTGTACCAGAATCTGGATCTTTTTAGCCATTATTATATATCTGGATGGCACTATAATATTCATGATCTATGTAATCTTGTACTGTTACACTATCCAGGATATTCTCCTCATTATGTTTGTCTTTGTGTAACTGGATATCAATATAAGGCATGGGAAAAAAACCAAGGAGGAATTGCTGGCAGAACCACACAGGTGGCAATATTAACATCACTAATCCCCATGTCTCTTGCCTCCTCATTAATAAACCATCCAAAACTTGTTCGTTTTTTATGGTTACATTCCCAACAGTCCTTCTCATTCCTAGTGGCATTACTCCCATCTCAACATTAAGTGATGACACTGGTGATGATCTTATTGCTCCACAACATATCCTTAATGCTTGATTCTGAAATTGCCTCAATCTTAGCAAGTTGAGTTGAGGCAGAACTATACACCATGCTACCATAATCTATAGTTGCTCCAATTAGTGCCACATAAATACTTTTGAGCGATTGCCAATATGCTCCCTATTCAGCTCCATCTAGTCATCTCATTATATTTATGTACTCAATTTAATTTGGAGTCCATCCATACTCCTAAAAACCTTACAACTGATGTCTGCTCCAATGTTTCTCTATAGATTTTAATATTTATAGTAGGGTTAGTTTTCTTTTTTGTAAAACAAATTACTTGTGTTTTTGCCATAGAGAGCCTAAAGCCCCATTTATTTGCCCAGTTTTCTATCAAATTGACAGCATTTTGAAACTTTTCCTGTACAAACTTAACATTCCTACCTCTTTTCCATATTGCAGCATCATCAGCATATAAGGATTTCCCTATCCCAGGTTCTATCTGAGAAAAGATGTCATTGATCATTAAGTTAAACAAAATAGGACTGCTGACACTTCCTTGAGGAGTTCCATTCTCGATTGAACAAATCGGAGAATACGTACATCCCACTCTGACTTGAATAGTTCTATTTAACAGAAAGTTCATAACCCAGTTATACATTTGACCTTTTATTCCCATCATATCCAGCTTAATTAAAAGTCCCTCCTTCCACAACATATCATATGCCTTTTCAACATCAAGAAAGACACCTACCAAAACTTCTTTATTTATCTGAGCCTTTCTTGTGTCAGCTTCCAAACACATCACAGAATCCATAGTGTTTCTCCCTTTTCTGAAGCCACTCTGGTAAGGGGAGAAGATATCCCTCCTCTTGATAACATAAACTAGCCTGCTCATTACCATACGTTCCATAATCTTGCATATATTTGAGGTTTAAGGCTATAGGCCAATAATTAATGGGTTGCGTATGATCTTTACTTGGTTTTGCTACTGGCATAATTACTCCATGTTTCCATTCCATTGGAAGCTTTCCTGAATTCCATACCTTATTATAAAGATTTAAAATTACATTTAATGAAGGATCTGATAAATGCTTAAACATTTCATAGCATATCTCATCCCTCCCTAGAGAAGTTTGTTTGGTCCCAGCAATTGCTCTTTTTAACTCATACAAAGTTAATTCATAATCCAATGGATCTCCAGTTGACTCCTTAACTTCAAATATATGTGGATTCTTCCTCACACTCTGTTCCCTTATCTTCATCAAGTAATTTGATAAATTTTCATTACTATGTACTTTCACAAATGTTTGTGCTAGTATCTCTGCCTTCCAGCTATCAGACACAACTACTTCCTCATTATGAATTATCGTCGGAATACTATTATTTCTTTGTTTTTCTCCCATCTTTCTAATCATATTCCAAACCTCATTGATTTCAATGTTTCCCCCAATATTATTGCAGAACTCTATCCAATAATTTCTTTTTGCTGTCCTGATAACCCTCCTCACAATTGCCTGAGCTTTTTTATAAACAAAGTCATCATAGCTAAAAGATCTTCTTACTTTAAGTGTTTTGTTTCTTCCTTTAATTGCCTCATTGCATTCTTCATTCCACCACGGAAGCATTTTCCTCCTACTACATACTTTCTTTCTACCAAATACTTCTTCTGCTGTGCTCCTAAGAACCTCACTGATTTTTTAATTTAAAACATCAATATCTTCCACAACATCATCATTAATTTCAGCCATTTTGTTTTGCCATATATCACTGTACAACTCCCAATCTCCTGATTTAAAATTCCACCAAGGAATTCTTTCCATAACTGTTTTTATTAAGTCTACTCCAATAGTACTACAAACAGGAAAATGATCACTACCAATAGTACTTTCATTCAATATTTTCCAATCACATCTTCGAGCTAAATTTTATACTATTGTCAAATCTAACACAGAATATTTGCATTTCGATAAATTAACTCTTGTGTAGCTTCCGTCATTAATGCATACTAGCTCTCCCCAGTCCAGCATATCTTCTATAATCAATTCATTATAATCAGCATTAGAACTCCCCCATAGAATACTGTGTGCATTCAAATCACCGCACCACACCATTTTAAAATCCCCAATTCCTCCAATATTTTCCATCATATCCTTAGATAGCTTGTCACATGGATTATAAAAATTAATGATCCTAATACTGATTTCCTTCCCATACCTCCACTACCACAGCCTCATACTCATTATTATCTTCAACTTTCCTAAACCCTACCTTCAGCATATGATATTCCTTCTTCCATTCTCACGTTTTGAACCTTACTTGCATCTTTCCTTGCTACACAACCTCCTTTACCTTGTCCGCATTTACCATACTCATGATCGCCTCCACATCTTGCACATCTTTGTTTGCCTCTACATACAGCAGCCACATGTCCGTATTTTTGGCATTTGAAACACCTTAATGGAGGAGGAATTTACACTCTGACTCCAGAGCTGACAAATCCCAAATATACTCTTTCTGGTAATCTGATCTCATCAAAGACCAACATAACTGAAAGACTGTCTGTTTTCTCATTGTTTCTGAAACATTTCAAGCGTCTTACTTCCTTAACTGCTGCTCCCTTTACATTTCTTTTAATCATCTCATCTGAAACATCCAAAGGAATTCCATATATTACACATCCAGTTTCTCTCTTCTGAGAGCATTTTATTTTATGTCCGATTAAAAAGTAATCTGAACACTAAAATAAATTTATTTTATATCCCAGTTCGTTTCATTTAATTATTTTTATAGTAAGTGTACAGGTAATTTTCATCTAATTTATCGATAATCTGAGTCTCACCACCATTGAAACCCATATTGAAGGAGAGCCCAGGCTTATCACAATTCACTTACTTGCTTTCACTTTGAATGAACGGCTGCTTAGACTGCCTTTATCTTCAAATTAAAAAAAAATATATATATATATATATACACAACTTTTTGTGCACATTTTTCTTTTCTTTTTTTGGTTCAAGCCTTGCCTGATGAAGACACAGTTTGTGTCGAAACGTTGCAAGAATGACTTGAACCTTCATTTCATTTTGTTTTATTAATTCCTATTTTTATCTTTATTTTCTCACTCTTCACACACTCTCAATCTCTCACTCCCTTTGGCTATTTTGATCATGGAGTACTCGAGGGGATGTACAAAACAAAGATATTTCACTCCCAATAACAGAGTCACAAGAAATAATCGCTTTTCCTCCAGCTCAGAGGATAGATACGTGCCAAATAAGAGATATACGAAGGGATTGAGATCTTACTCACACAACACAAAAAATTACACACACAACACACATCCAAACAATTATAGTTTGACACACTACAACAATTTAGACGACCCGTATTATGGGACTCGCAACAGTTCCTCCTCCTTTCTGGATCCTCCACCTAAACCTCCTGTTGGGCGCTATAAGAAGCTCTATAACCGCAAAAACAGAATTTCTAGATCCAGAAACGACTTCACTCACAACACGGCCACTGTTTCAGGACGAACAGGAGATGGAATTTCAGGTGGATCGAGATCCTCCCTACATGCGGTCGGTTTCTGCGGATGCAGAACCGAAAAGAGGATTTCCCGGATGGGGCCCTCGTCTCACAGCTCCCATTCACCGCAGTATTCATGTGCTCTCATTTGCAAATCATGGGTGAAGATTTGGGAGTGTGAATATGATAGATACACATGATATTTCCCTCGGAAATCGCACAATGCATAAACAACAACATAAGGAATTTATCCCAGCTCCCCCCAAGCTCAAAAAAGCGATTCAACTCATGTATAGACTCATTAGATTGACACATCAAATGAGCAGAGTTACTACCAAAATAGAGGGCAACCAACTCGTCACTTTTAAAAGGCTCACCAGTCTTTTAATGAACACCATTAGACCAGCCTTCCCCAATGACTGAGTCAACCAGATGATTAGGGGAAGTGCACAGAACTGGTCGTACACAACTCAATTAATCCTTGAGCAACATTACGAGGATCTGATTGAAAACACAATGCAAGAAATCAGGGAGGAAACAGAGCGTACCGACTGGGCCCAAGCTTTTGAAATCGCAGATTAAAAAATGATGGTGTCCAAATGGACGCAGACACAGTTGAAAAAGCTGAGGCTTTAATCACCGCAGAGCTATGTGAGATTGCAAAGTCCACCTTGCCACAAAGCTCGACAAACGAGACTACAGCTACAACATCTGGCGCTCACACTTACGCTCAAGCGGTGGCCTCGCCCCCCATACAATATCGGGGTCCCTCATATTTCAACACACCCCAAAGCAAATGTTCAACACGTTGAAATACAGACCTCGCCGGGTCTTCTTACACTGGGGACATCAATCAATAGGCCACAAAACAAGCGAGACTGGTCATTCAATGATGAGGGTGAAGATTACAATCAGCTAGATCCCAGAGAGGTTCTTCGACCCATACAGGTCGCATCTCCCCTCCCCAAAAAGTTCAAAACATTCTCCCTGAAGAGACCCCTGCGCAACATGAACAAAGAACAGAATTGTTAGAACAGCTCGATTTTTCTGAGGAGGAAGGGGAAAATAATGAGGAGAATTCACCATGTAACAGACCGTTCACACAAGCGGAGTTCAGAGGATCGGACCATTCTTCCCCCTTTAGCGTAATTTTATTTCCCGATTCTGAGGAAGAACCAGCTAAGGAGCTCTCGCCACTTGATAGATTTTTGTGTGAAGCGTATGAATCTCCAAAAAAATCCCCCTCCCCCACGGGAAGAACAAACAGAGGAGGAACAAGAACAAAATGAGGTTCCTATTCTGGAACAGAGGCCCATACAGGACGACACTGGTGTTACTGGTAACGAAAAAAAGGTCACAAGGCCCATACAGGCCTTGCCGGAGATAATTCTGCTAAGCAAACACTCCATGACAAATATAGCTCTGTGTATACAAGAAAAGGACAGAGAAATTCCTACAGATTGAGAAAGAGCCTACAAGAGGGAAACACACCAGTAAAAGGAAGCACATAGAAATTTCAGAGGCAAGAGCAAGATAGCTCAGCAACACGTCCAATGAGAAATACCAATACGAGCAACAAATTGCTGGATTGGAGTCTAACCTTAACAAAAAAATTTGTCATCATAGGAGACTCCAATGTTGCTTGGCTTCCTCAACACAACTACCCCGAGCTCCAAATCGATAGCTTCCCTGGAGCCAAGTGGCAGCATGTGGCCAACTTGATAGAAAAAGTAACAATTGTGGTGGAGCCGCACAAAATTATTCTGTCATTTGGCTTTAATTGTCAGCAAAGGTACAGAATAACGGTGCTTACTGAGCTACAAAAAGCATGCAACGCTGCTGCAAGCTTCCAAAGATGGAAGTGCTCATCCCAATAATTAATTTTGCACCCACACTTCCTTTGTATGAACAAGTGAAGATTGAACATCTCAATAACCTCATTAGGAAAAGTGCGGGATATATTCCAGTGTTGCCAGCTGAACAGTTCCGAGTTGAATGGGACGGCGTTCACTGGAAAGCACTCACGGCCGGGGCAATTTTCGACCACTGGAGATCACATTTAAACTATTGGAGTCCCCGAGTCCCATAAAAGAAAAGAATAAACTTATTGTTAATTTATCAAAGAAGTTTCAGTTAACACGAGCACAACGGGCGGTGCTTCTCAGAGGTCTCTCCTTCATTCCCACCCCGAGGGGTGTAAAAACACATTCAATTAATGAAGGACCTGTAGACCCACCATCACGGTGTTAAACTTACTTTGAAGGAAAAAAAGTGAAGAAACAAAAAATTCCCTTTACTAGACCATCAGAATGGACCCCTTCATTCGCATGTCTCCCCAAACAGGTCACACAACTACGCACTCACACATTTAAATTGGGGTTTAAGGGAACCAGATAATTTTACAAGGGAAGAAAAGAAAGCACTTTTAGAGTTACAAAGGAATAAAGAAATTATAATAAAACCGGCAGATAAGGGGAATGCCACTGTCATCCTAGATAAAGAACAATATATATGGGAAGGTGAAAGACAGCTGACAGTTAAAGAGCATTATTGTACCCTCCAAGAACCTGTATACCTGCAGACCAGAGTCATGGTAGAGGAAATTTTAAATGAAATGGTAGAGCATAAACTAATTAGGGGGGCGCAGAGGAATTATCTATTGGGTAATAGCCATACACGGCCTAGACGATTCTATTTACTTTCTAAGATCCATAAGGAACCAGAAAAGTGGAGTAATATAACAAACATTTATTGTGTGCAAGGCAACATGGATATCCAGCATGTCACAGATGCTTACTCAGTGATGGTTTATATAATTAGTTACATCACAAAAGCTGAACAAGAAATTTAATTGTTGTTGCAATGTGCACAAAATTAAGCTATGTATGGAAATCTTGAAGCAAGATCAGCATTCAAAATGTTGGGAAGTGTATATCTACACAACAGAGAAATTCCTGCACAAGAGGCAGTGTATCGACTAACAGGTATGCACTTGAAAGAATGCTCTTGCAAAGTCCAGTTTATTCCAATTGGAACGGACTCTGTGAAGATGAGTTTGCCTTTTGCGTGTTCTCCAAAACAAAGATGACCAGTCTGGTGAAGAAAGCTGTTTTTGGATGAATAGTCTGGTTGACCGGTACAAGAATAGACCAAAAACACAAGAGTTTAAGATTCTGTGTCTTGCCAGCAAGATATTGTCAAAGTCTGAGCTTTCCTCACAAAACAAGTCCTCTAAAGAAAGAGTGATCAATAACATCTTTTGGATTTTGTTTCAAGACAACACACTTCTTTTTGGAACATTTCTTGTATGCTTTTTCAAACACAGCCTGATTAATTCCAATGGATTGAAAAAAATGCATCTGTTGAATCAAAATAGATTTTCTTAAAAATTGCACTTGCAGTCTCATTTCCATCATTGCCTTTCAAATCATCTTGAATAACTGTTGTTATAAAGGTATGGCTAGATGTTGGTCGTGGAAAATTAAAGGGGACCTATTATGCAAAATTCACTTTTGCATGGTGTTTGGACATAAATGTGTGTTGGCAGTGTGTGTACACAACCACCCTATAGTGATAAAAATCCACCCACTCCTTTTTTTTTAATCCCCATAAATCATAAGCAGTGTCTCAGAACAAGCCGTTTCCAGATCCCTGGCAGTGTGACGTCACAAAATCCACAGGCCCCGCCCACGAATGTTGACAGACACTGCTGTTTGAACATAGAACCACCCTGAGTACGTTCACAGCGAGTCCGCCATTGCTGCACTGATGAGAATGTCTCCCAAGCATTTTAGGTATTCTGTAGCTGGATGGATTAATCCACATAGCTCTCTCCATTTACTCCCTAAATCTGAGCTGCTGAAAACGAGGTGGATTAACTTGGTTTTCCAGGAAAATGCTTCCTCAGTAGGGATGGATATATCGATACTGACGTTGAGTATCGAAAGTATAGATACTCAAATAAAAATATCGATACTAAGAAGGTTTTTTTTAACCAGTAATTTTGTTTAATTAACAGTAAATTTAATGCATATGTATTGAATTGGACAAATAACCTTATGTTAGTGAATAATTGTGTTGTAGAACTATTTTCCTGCTCATCTGAACACACGCAAATGTTGCAAGTCTGAACCAATCAATCACAGAAAGCGTTCGCTCACTGCTGACACTACATTCAAACGGCTGCATGCGTTTAATATTGTTAGAAACCATTGATGCTTTGGGAAACGCAGCCCATAACGATGCTTAACAGAAGACAGAACAACATAATATGTTTAAGTTATTTCACAACAAACAACATGAAATAGTAGCCTACATAGTTTTTGCAATTACATTGTATTTAAAGTTCGTATTGATGTTCTGTAACTACACTTTCAGAATACAAAGTTTGCATTTTATGGGTGCAACAGCCTGTCACTGGCAGTCCCTTATGAAACTGAACCATTACTACAGTGACCATAGTTCAGCTAAGCATATAGTATTTGTAGATTTCCATGGTTACCACTACAAATAAACATTTTAACCATGTGTAAACAATAATATAATCTAATAAACTGCAATTAAGGCATATTGTATGTTAAAATACCTTTCAAATATAATGTTAAGTGGGTAGCATTACCCATTTTACTCAAAGTAATTCAATAATTTAGGGACTTAAATTATAATAATTTAATAATTTAAATTCAGATTAGAGGTATCGTATCGGTATCGATATCGGCGATTTTGGCCTTGAAAGTATCGGTATACTGTCTGCGCAAACCATTTCACACCGGAGTGCTTTGTGAACGAATATCAATACAAAGGGACAATACAAAACAGAAACTGTGCTAAAAATGTGTTACTCAAGGATATACAAGTAAAAACTGTTCGTGATCCAGCTTGTCTCCAGAGTGATACTGGATATGGCAGTAATGAAGGTGAGGGCACTTTATTACAGTTCATCTGAGTTTATTTAAGGGTATAAAGTTTATTAATCACCACCCGAAAGGCCTTTATATATTTGTTTACTGTTAGTTGTAACGAGTGTTTCTGTGTACTTCGCTATGTTGGTGATGATAATACAAGGGAAAGAGAGAGAGTTTATGGATGATATTTTAATGCACACTTGCAGTGTTTTATCGGTCTTTGTCAGGTGAAAACCGAAGTGCATTATGGGTGTCGCCGCCATTTGTAAGGTATCCAAACAATCTCTGTATCAGACAGTGCAGAGTTGTTGTTTTTTTCTTTGGATTCTTTTCATTGTAAAAATGGTACACTTTTGTTGTGTTGAAAGCTGCAATAATATGTCCCACGATAGAAAATGTCAAAAACTTTACTACGAGACAAGATTTAGTTGGTTTCCTACTTGAAAAAGGCTGTACGGAGAGTACGTAGAGGCAATAACAGAGGCGCCAGATCGCATGGGTCACAGCGGTGAGATGCAAAACATCACTTTCGTCAAGAAATCTCCATTCATGTATGCTTGCTCTCTACATTTTCACAAAGGTAAGTTAGAGATTTCTGTTTTCTAAAGAAGATGGTGACCTGCATGTGCAGAAGTAAACCGACAGCTGCAGCATGGACTTGATATGTACAGGCTGTCTGATGTGTGTTTTGGAGATGGTGATGATGTTGTTAATGTACTATACGGGTCTGGCAAACCTGGGAACCTTTATGGCGTTATTACTTTTCTTTTTTTTTGGTGCCTCTGATTCCAGATGCAACGAACATTCACAATACAAATACAAATTTCAAATGCTTCTGTGAAGCTTAATGTACCTCAGATTTGATCAACACTTCTCTCTCGTGTTTCCCCAAAGACAGTATACAGAACATTCAATGAAACAGTGTCATATCTATATACAAACCTGAAGCTTTGCACAGAATTATGTCTACTTTGTTTGGACACAGTAGAAGAGATTATTGACCGTTTTGAGATTTTCAGAGAAACCATCCAATCTGACAGTGCATGCTTGAATCTTCAGTAGAATTGTAGAGTAGAAATGTGATGTATTGCACCTAGAATACTATATATAATTTTATAATATAATTTTCAGCTTATGCTTTATCCAGTCTTGCATGAACAATAAAGCATGTATAATTACATTTTTCTAAATGTTGTTTAGTGTCTTCTTGTAATCAACATTTCAACAGCCAAATGAAGTATGCAAACCAAATGTACAAAGGGTGATTTGTAGACTTAATTTTATGAATTCACAGGTATATGCACTTATAGCGTTAACAATATGATTAATAATATCCACGATCCGTAAAACAGATATTTAACTTATTCATTAATGAGGATGGATGCAATGATGTTATAAAATCATGGCAGAATAAAAAAATATACATTTATTACTTTTAAGATATTTTAATCACAAATTAAATGTATGTGGGCTTCGAGGGATATATCGTTTTTAAATTGTTCACTAGTATGTGCGTTTACAATATTTAAGTATGATGATTTAGGCAGCAATGCGGGGTCACCACTCCAACTTACTGCAGTCAGCTCGAACAGATCTATGTTATGAATGGATGACAATTTCTCCAAATAACGCCGGTCCCTGGCATCTTTGGTGAGTTTATCGCGATATGACTTTTTCAGTTTTCTTGTGCTTCTCCATTTTTGCGCGTTATTTACTTGTTATCTCTACTCGTGTACTCTCTTTCGGTGACGTCACACTTAACAAAATCACGTGTCTGACAAAGACCGATTAAGCTCTTACAGAGATTTTCTAGAGTGAAAACAAACGCTTCATATTTTGTGTGAAGTACAATAAACGTTAATATTGTGGATAAAAACAAGACAATATAAGTTATAACCGTAATTGAACTAAACTATACCTGTTCTATCTCCATGCAGCATATATTCGCAGTTTCTGACATTATAGTGCGTCCTGACTGAATCCTGTCACTGGAGAATCAGCTCTTGAAGCTCCGCCCTCTTAAGCCGATCGCAGCAGCTCATTTGCATTTAAAGGGAACGCACTGAAACGGCTCGTTATTGCTCAACCACTAAAAGTAATCTTTAGTAGTAGTCTTTTATCTTTCCAATTGGTTGAGCGGGCGACATGACATCTTTCAAAAAACAATGCCATCCATAATCAAACATCCTTGCAGCAGTGCCTGGGTTTTGTCTAATTACTCCACATTTCTCTGACCAGTGAAGCTCATCAACATTGAAAATTTTCCCTTCTTGCTTCAAGATGGTGTTGATCGTTTCAGGCCATCTGAGATCTGCAGAGCTAAAGGATGCAAAGAAAGTGGGAATACCTAGTTGTCTTATGAGTGCAAAAAAGGTATTTTTGAGTGGTTTGCCAATTCCAAGGACGGGTATCAAAAATTTGTATCCTTCATCATAATTCAATATTTTAGCTAATGATTCTGGGTTTGTGTGCATATCCGATGTTACTTCTTTCAACAACCTCTTGTCTGATCCTTTTCACAATGCAATAGGAACATTAGATACAATTTGATCCAACTCTGACATATATTGTGCATAGAAAATGAAGTCTGTGCTCCGTGCAAAACGCCCATCTGCATTGAGGATTCTTGCATTTAGGTATTGTGACAGTGATTTTTTTTTTTTCCTCCTCTTTCATCATTGAATGTTGGCCCACCATTTGGAAAGAGCACAGGAAAACATTTTGCTTCATTGCTCTTATCAGACAGTACTGTTACCTTCAGCTGGTGCCACATTTAATACATCTTGAAAGTGCTGATCAATTATTTCTGAACCAAGATTCACAGGTTGTAAACATGTGTCAGACAATATACCATAAGTGATTACGCGGATTTAAACCTACCTATATTCTAGTTATATAAAATATTCACAGGCAGATTTGCTTTATGCATTTCCCCGCCGTCAAATCAGGCACATATAAATGTCAGGAAACACGACTCCTGGCTGCATGTCAATATCCATGGATTAGGTTTATTTGACAAGTTGTAAGAAACACTTTAGTGTCAAACCTTTACTGTAATTCGTTTGTTTTACTCGCGTTTTCGCAGTTTCCCCTATTAAATCAAGTCATGCAGCAGTTTCTTTTGCCACTCAGTCCAGCTGAGGGAGTGCGCTTTCGGCGGGAAAGTGATGTCGATGCATACCCTCTATAGGGCGTCTACCTAAATGATATCTATGTTCTCTTGGCGCGTTTGTTGTGTTGCTGTCATTTTAAACTAATAAATGTTGACTGCTTTGGTAAACCGAATTAATAATTAAAGACATATTTGCTTGTATGTTTTATTGGGATTTTCAGTAGGATATGTGCAGTTATTAACTGTATTTGTATTTTGTAGTTTAAATGTATATGCTTTGATTAGCATTAGCTTGTGGATGCGCCCGATTTTACATGTAAATGTGCCTTATGTGTGTCTTTACAGGTATGTTTATGGCTTGCTTTCAAGTCCATATATGTTTAATTATATAAGTAAAAATAAAATACAAATACTTTTTATTTTAGTTTTTTGTACCGGGGTGTAAAGGAATAAGGATGGCACTCTTAGTGTTTTTTGATTTGTAAGTGCATCATTATGTCATGACTTTACTTGAGAGGGCATAATCATAATTAACTCATTATTAACTAACCATATACTAACATCAACTAATGGTTTGTTAATGCATACTTATGTCATGACTTTACTTGAGGGGGCACATCATACTTAATTAATTATTAACTAAGCATATACTAACATCAACTAATAGCTTGATAATGCATAATTATGTCATGACTTTACTTGAGGGGGCACATCGTAATTAATTCACTGTTAACAACTTACCAAATTCAACTCATGATTTATCATTAACTTACTATCAAATAAACCTTAGTTCAGGTTTCCTGTTTGGTTATTTTTTTGGGAACCGATTCCTCAGGAACTGTTGTAAGTCACAGTAGTTTAGTTTGATAGGAAAGAATATCACAAAACATTTAAAGACCTTTTAAGATAAATTATTAGTGTATTTAGTATTGAATATGTTTGATAAGGAGGATCAGTGAAAATAATGACAAACTAATCCTGTGCCTTTCAGTAATGTTTATAACGAAGCTGCTGATGTCAGTAGTTTAAATTCTGACAATAATAAATTGTTAAATTTATTTCAAAGTCCAAATATTTATTTGATTATTGATTATTCAATTTGAGATTGGAATTTGTTGCGGGACATCACATCAGAAACGGGTGTATCGTGTGTCTGTCTCCCAATACATACGGACTCCAGACATTTGCATTAGGCCCATCTTCAGGTACATGCCAAGCATCTTCTCAATTTCCTTGTTATTGGTGTTTACAGATGTTCCATTTTTTTTTGCAAGCTGTACTCATTTGTGTTTCTTGTCAGAGCCTCAATCATGTCTTCTGTCACAAACTTTTGGAAGTACTCCAGTGGGGTGAGGAGGGAGGTGGCATCATTTGTGATTTCTGAACCAGAAAAATAAGTATTGGGACTGATAAACTCCTTTTTCAGCCAGCGATATCTGTCACGGGGAAAGGTGTTTCTTTGGTTGGGGCTTGATGTCCACATCCTTGTTGGCTGGGCAGTCAATGCGTTGGTGGTTTTCTTTGTCCATTTCACCTGCATCTTCATTCTCTGAGTCACTTGCATCAGTGTCATCTGAGTCCATTTCAAAATCGCTCTCTCCATTTTGGACTGCAGCAATCACATCCTGCACACTGAATAGCTGAACTTTCTGCACTGGTGGCATTCTGAAATGGAAAAAGTAAAAAAAAGAAAAATAAGTGACTAATACACATGGGTCTTATATTGTAGTAGATAAACTGAAATAATAGACAGGGTGGTAGACCATGTGTCAAGGGTAGAGATCTAAGTATTATCCATCAAAGTATTATCATTTAAATGCAAATGCTAATAAAAATAATAATACATTAACTTCCACTAATACATTCAAACAATACTGTCTGGCTGGCCTATTATGCTCTCTACTTATCATACTAAAAGAACACATGCATCCCCCCAGAGCACTTTCATTTTCAAGACCATTCACACCTGTCCCTGAACAATGCAACAGGCATCCCCCCCCAAAAATCCAGAACATTCAGAGCCTGTTTTTCTATCTCCTAATGTTATAAACTACTTGGGCAACACTCATAAAAAATCTCAGGATCATTTAGAAGTTAAAAAACAAACAAAAAAACTACAAAGATACAGGGAGTTTCAGATACTGCTTTGGATGATGGAGTTTCAAATACCACATACAATTTATTCCTGTGTTTAATTATGGTCTAAGCTAAACTAAGTACAAATTTAACAGAAAAGGATATTTAGAACTTAGTTACAATGAATCATCTAACAGTTTAAATTTCAATTTGTGACCATGTGAGAAGTGCAGTGTCCTTATGTAATGTGTAGGAGCACAGGCTATTTTGACTACCACTCTGGCCCAACGTTGTACAATTACAACATGGACTTAACAAGCTCTAAATCAAATTTTATTAATGTTTTCCAAAATAACTAAATATGTATGTGTTCTAGACATTGTAATAAACTCAAATCCAGTCATGCAAAAAAAAGGAGATGAGCTCAACGCGAAGTTTGCAGGTAGAGTGAGTTCATGGCCAGATGACCGGACCTATAAACACTTCTTCTATCCATTAGCATTGTGAGGACAAACAATAGAACCTATGTAAATGTGAATATAATGAGTATAACTATGTAAATGTGGCCTTGAGGAAAAAAAACATTTGCAGGCCTTTTTTTTTTAATTGTTAAAAGTGATGTTGTAATTCTGCAACAGTGAGCTTTACAGGGTTAACACAAACACAAACGTGAAAGCATTGTGTTAACCGTTTGTCCTCATAGATCAATTTTGTCCTTATAATACACAAACATGAAAACATTGTGTATTATAAGAACAAAAGTGATCGATGAGGACAAACGGTTTAACAAAGTGAAGGCAACATTCTCAGGTCTGCTGAAACTAGTAACACAAGGCTTATCCAGGTACTGCGAGTCACTGCGACTGGTGCAATTTAATGACATATATTAAAATAATAATACATCAAAATAATTTAATTTGATTTTAAACAGGCAAAAATGATTTCAAATCATAGTTTGTGTTCCTGTAGTTATTACTGTGGCTGTAACTGTCCTAAGAAGAAAAATGGTACATCCAGCTAGTTGTAATCGCAAAATTAACCTCTCCAGGGTGAAACAATGTATTTTGTAATAACAACCAGCTGTCTGTACATTTTACCTTGTATAGCTTTGTAATAACATATATTCTGTGATATGAATGTTTGTCATCATTTGCATTTACATGTATTCATTTGGCAGAGGCTTTTATCCAAAGCTACTTACAAGTAGTATGCAGTGTGCAGCTATCACTGCAGGGCAAACAGGGGTAAGGTGCCTTGCTCAAGGACACTTCAGTCATTTCCTGCTGGCACTGAAAATCGAACCAGCGACCTGGTTACGAGTCTAACTCTCCAACCACTAGAC
>RJVU01042598.1:202935-235944 GCA_003731715.1 Anabarilius grahami
ATATATATATATATATATATATAATCATATGATTATTAATGTTTTTGTTTTGTCCTTTACATAGCAACAAACTAAACTAAATAGAAATGACACTGGTGGAATCCAAAGCACTATCATAGTAGTTGCTTCATTGTATAAAAAAAGCTATTCTTTTTTTCAGATTATTTTTTCCGAAATAATCACACCACTACTGTTTACTTAGTATGTATCTTTTTTGAACTTTTAAGTAGCAATAAAGCTGCTGATTTTACTGTTAATAAATGACAAAAAATTATTAATCAACACTAAATTATGAATTAATCTCGCTTTATCATAACACAAAGATAAATCATGCCATCCCTTACAAAAATTAACTATGGTTTTACTACAAATAAAACCCCCAAAAAAACATGGAAGGAAATGGCAGAATTTATTTTTAATCTAGTAGAGGATAAATACTGTTTTTCTTTAAAGGATATTATTGTGTACTATGAAAATAATGTTAACAAAAGTCTTGATTACATTGTTAACTTACTCATATTGCTGGCAAAAGTTTATGTATATAAACAAAAATGCTTAAATTCATCCCCAATATTTAAGGTATTTTTAGTGGAATTTGATTGTTTTATATTTTCTCTGAAATTGTTAAAAAACAAAAAGTCATTAACATGCTTAAAATATTTTGATTTTATTTTCGGATCCCCTGTTACTAATTAATATCACACTTTGTATTGCACTGTCTATGCTCTGTTTGTAAATTGTTCTATTTTCATAAAAAAAATAATAATAATTATAAAGACGTGGAGAAATTTAGGATTTCAGATCCCCTAGCTATTGGAGCACTTCTACATTGCCCGAATTATGAGGACACAGGCCATGTCCTTGTAATCCAAAATGTCCTTATAACGTGGCGTGTATTCATATAAAATGTCCTCATAAGTCACAAAGACACAGACAGACACACACATACATATATATATATATAGGTCCTTCTCAAAAAATTAGCATATTGTGATAAAGTTCATTATTTTCCATAATGTAATGATAAAAATTAAACTTTCATATATTTTAGATTCATTGCACACCAACTGAAATATTTCAGGTCTTTTATTGTTTTAATACTGATGATTTTGGCATATAGCTCATGAAAACCCAAAATTCCTATCTCAAAAAATTAGCATATTTCATCCGACCAATAAAAGAAAAGTGTTTTTAATACAAAAAAAGTCAACCTTCAAATAATTATGTTCAGTTATGCACTCAATACTTGGTCGGGAAACCTTTTGCAGAAATGACTGCTTCATTGCGGCGTGGCATGGAGGCAATCAGCCTGTGGCACTGCTGACGTGTTATGGAGGCAAGGGATGCTTCGATAGCGGCCTTAAGCTCATCCAGAGTGTTGGGTCTTGCGTCTCTCAGCTTTCTCTTCACAATATCCCACAGATTCTCTATGGGGTTCTGGTCAGGAGAGTTGGCAGGCCAATTGAGCACAGTAATACTATGGTCACTAAACCATTTACCAGTGGTTTTGGCACTGTGAGCAGGTGCCAGGTCGTGCTGAAAAACGAAATCTTCATCTCCATAAAGCTTTTCAGCAGATGGAAGCATGAAGTGCTCCAAAATCTCCTGATAGCTAGCTGCATTGACCCTGCCCTTGATAAAACACAGTGGACCAACACCAGCAGCTGACATGGCACCCCAGACCATCACTGACTGTGGGAACTTGACACTGGACTTCAGGCATTTTGGCATTTCCTTCTCCCCAGTCTTCCTCCAGACTCTGGCACCTTGATTTCCGAATGACTTTGGACCACTGAGCAACAGTCCAGTGCTGCTTCTCTGTAGCCCAGGTCAGGCGCTTCTGCCGCTGTTTCTGGTTCAAAAGTGGCTTGACCTGGGGAATGCGGCACCTGTAGCCCATTTCCTGCACACGCCTGTGCACGGTGGCTCTGGATGTTTCTACTCCAGACTCAGTCCACTGCTTCCGCAGGTCCCCCAAGGTCTGGAATCGGTCCTTCTCCACAATCTTCCTCAGGGTCCGGTCACCTCTTCTCGTTGTGCAGCGTTTTTTGCCACACTTTTTCCTTCCCACAGACTTCCCACTGAGGTGCCTTGATACAGCACTCTGGGAACAGCCTATTCGTTCAGAAATTTCTTTCTGTGTCTTACCCTCTCGCTTGAGGGTGTCAATGATGGCCTTCTGGACAGCAGTCAGGTCGGCAGTCTTACCCATGATTGCGGTTTTGAGTAATGAACCAGGCTGGGAGTTTTTAAAAGCCTCAGGAATCTTTTGCAGGTGTTTAGAGTTAATTAGTTGACTCAGATGATTAGGTTAATAGCTCGTTTAGAGAACCTTTTCATGATATGGCCCTTCTTTAAAGGGCACCTATTATGCCCCTTTTTACAAGATGTAATATTGGTCTTGGTTGTCCCCAGAATTTATTTGTGAAGTTTCAGCACAAAATACCCCACAGTTAATTTATAATAACCATTTGAAAATGTCATTTTTGGGGCCTGTTTTAAAAAGAGCTGTTTTGGTGTGTACCACCTTAAATATAAATGAGCTGCATTTTTTTTTTTTAAACCACACAATAGATCTTGTATCAGTTTAGTGACTTTAGATTTGAGGAAAACAGGGCAGGTCTTAAAAAAGATCTACTTCTTCTATTTACAGCATTAGCTTTCTACTCATTTAAGAGAATTCTGTTACAAATTCATCCATGTCCAGTTCATGTGTTATTGCTTTCTCATGAGCTAAAAGCACAAGGTTTTTTTCCTCTCATGAAGCATTGTTCGGCGGAATGGTGTCAAAATTCTTGCCAGAGTAGAGAATGAGCTCTCACATGAAGCAGTAGAGACACCCATGACCAGGGGTCCCCAAACTTGTTCCTGGAGGGCCGATGTCCTGCAGAGTTTAGCTCCAACTTGCATCAGCACGCCTTCCTGGAAGTTTCTAGTATGCTTAGTAGGACCTTAATTAGCTGCTTCAGGTGTGTATGATTAGGGTTGGAGCTAAACTCTGCAGAGACACCGGCCCTTCAGGAGCAGGAATGGTGACCCCTGCCCATGACCATAGCAGATACATACAATTTATGAAGACCTGCAAATGCATCTTTGTATTCCTGCAAGAGTTTGCAAACAGCAGAACATTCAGCATCAGATGGAAGTGTTTTGGACAGCATTGGTCTGGCAACAAGAATTTCATTCTGGAGTTCAGTTTTTGCAACCCCTGCAAGACTACAGAGAGGTTCAAGCAACTGGATGTCAAGAAATTTGTTGGATTTCGGCATTAAACCTGAGAGGGCTTGCATCAGCTGTAAATTCTTTGTGGAAAACCTGTTTTCTATCTCTGATACAGCTGTATCTAGAATGTTCAACATCTGTCACTGGCACATTCAGAACCTGACTGCCCTTCTTGCCCTAAAGGTGAAAAAATGACAGAGTCACTATAGGTGGGATTCACAGTCCTAGACGTTTTGGTGAGGGCTCAACAGTAGACATGTCAGCGCAGTACTGCTGAAATTCAATGTCATTTTCTCTGAGATTTTTCAGTGCACCAAGACATCCCTGCACAACTTCAGCTGCACTGCACAAATCAACATGCTGAGGACTGTAGGATGGCATTAGCTGGAAAAAAATGCCGTCGCTTCAGCTGAGAGAGAAGCCCGGATGATTCTTTTGCAAGGTCAACTGATGCATTATCATCATTGGAAACCTTAAAAAGAATGTCAAGAATGACTTCCTCATTATCCACCACACATTTTGTGACTTCATAATGACTTGTCCAGCGGATTTCTAACAGTCTTTTGAGATACGGGCAATTGTATCTCTGAGAGACAAAATGATGCCTGAAAAAAGAGTGCAGGGAGCCTGACAAGTCAAAGAATCTTTTAGCACAAGGTTCACTTTGAATCGCATGTATGACAGTGAGGTGAAGCTGGTGGTTATAGCAGTGGATGTAGGGGATATGCCTGCCCAACCTTTGTTGTAATAAAGCCTGAACACCACCTCGCACCCCACTCATCACTGATGCTCCATCATAACACTGGCTCATTATATTATCAGCACTGTATCCTGATTCAGACAAGTGTTGTAATATTTCAGTAGTGATGTAATCTGCATCAAGCTGCTGGAGTTCTAACAAGCCAATCAGATGTTCCTCTGGCACACCATTGCACACAAAACGGATTATAACGGACAAATTTTCAGTGTTACACCGATCCCTTGTGCCATCACTTTTCAAACAGAATGCAGCTGAATCAGCAGTGTTATATTTCTGTTTTATTTTTTTCAGAACCATGGATGCCAAAATTTCAATCACTTCATTCTGGATGGTTTTGGAAGTGTACTTTGCATTTTGTGGGATACCTGATGTAATGTCAGCCAGGTATTTATCTTTTTCCAACGTGTATTTAAACAACTTGGCAAAAAGCCCCGCGGCTATGCAATCTTCCTCGCTGTCACATGTTTCACAATCCCCGCGTAGTGGAAGCTCATTGACTGCTAAAAACTTCACAACACCTGCCATGCTTTTTATGTAATAGCGATTCTTTTCTATCTGTTGGGGGCTGAGCAAACATGCTACGGTCTCCCCTGACACCGATTGGCGGCAAAACTCTGTCCATGAGGTCGAGGCTTGTAAATGAGCTTGGCTGCACGCATGTTTTTGAAGACCACGGTCACGTTCTAATGCTGCTTTCCAGTTTCGAAAACCTGTCGAAACTAACGTGTCATTTTCAGAGAAAGCAACACCGAACACTCGACACGGAAAACAAAAGCATGCATCGCGATCTACAGAATATTCAAGCCACGGCCATGACTGATACCAAGCGGCCGAAAAACATCTCTCTCTCCCTCCAAAAAGAGTTCGGGGGTATGATTTCAGAACCGGCTGGTAAGGATTCGCCCTGTTTAAATCATTTGGGACAGAATTGCTGCATTTTTGAGTGGGTGTATTTGTGCTTTTGACACCATCGGAAGCTGCTGATGAACTCGACTCATCCATTTCTCCGACCTCATTGCCGCAAATGGATGAGGAGGTGGTAGCTGTGTCCTGGTGAGCTAAAATGGCTTTCTTTTGTCCTTTCGGAACAAGAAATTTGTTCATGTTGTATTTTATTAGGCTACTATAGTGTGGTAATTGAGTTCACTAACAGTTCTAATAAAATGAATTGGCTGTTACTGTCGTTTATTGCTTTATAATTCAGCACGTCCGTTTACCCCCTTTGATGCGCAAGCTATGAAAACCCCTTATAATGCGCAACATGGGTCAAAAATGACCCGTATTCATTTCCTATGTAATTTCAATCATGGCTGAGTGTTTCTTTGCTGAATCTTTGAAATAAATGTATTGTATTTTATCATTCATTTATTCCAGGTATTCTTTAAATATCTTGTTTTTGATTGTTAAAAATCATTATGTTCATTTTTTCTTTCTTACTTTATAAATAAACACAGTTTTTGTATGTCTACATCAATTTTACACACATGGGTCAAAAATGACCCGTATTCATTTCCTGTGTTATTTCAATCATGGTTGAGTGTTTCTTCGCTGAATCTTTGAAAGAAATGTAATTTGTCATTTATTTATTCTAGGTATTCCTTAAATATCTTGATTTTGATTTTCACAAATCATAGCTTTTGTATTTCTACATCAATTTTACACACATGGGTCAAAAATGACCCATATTAGAAACCATTGCAAATTTTCGCAAGTAGGAACATATTTACTGCAGACAACTATTCATCCGCCACACATTTCACGTCTCAACATGGCTGCTTTTGTATATTTGATGGATGAAAGTCATATTATATTTCATAGGCTATATATTATATTTCATCTTTATTTTTTTGTCATAAACCAATGCTACTGGTCACCTTTTACATCTATCAGTGTTCCTAAAAAGTAACAGTTTTGAACAAGGTTTCTGTCCAACAGTGAAAATATATAATAAGTGTATTTGAATTTGAATATTTGAATATTCTTGTGCTTTTAATTTTCTTTATCTAGAGTGTTAGTGGCTGGTCCTCAACAGAACTGAGGTGGATGATGACATTACTGTAAAAGAACTGAGGTGGATGATGACATTACTGTAAAAAAAGCTGAAAGTATACTTTGCGCACCGTTTAGCACAATTTAAATGCGTATGTGCAGGTTGCACATACACGGTTACAGAAATCAGGCGGAAATTATAAAAAGTTACAAAAATCTGTATGCTGACCCTCACATACGCATAAAACATGAAGTATACTTTGGCCTTTAGAAAGATAATGACACAAAAAAAATTCATTCAAAAAGAAAGGAAAAATTTAAATAAGGATTTGTTTATTGAGTAATACTTGGAATAATGAATGATGAAATTAATTTATTGTAATATATCGATATAGAAAATAACTCATTCAGGTCACTTTAGACCCATGTTGTATATGTCCAAAACTGTTACTTTTCAGGAACACTGACAGACTTAAAGGGTGACCAATTGCATTGATTTATGACAAAAAATAAAAAATTATGAAATATATAGCCTAATATATTAAATATAATAAGACTTGCATCCATCAAATATACAAAAGTAGCCTTGTTAAGATGTGAAATGTGTGGTTGATGAACAGTTGTCTGCAGTAAATATGTTCCTACTTACAAAAATTTGCAAATATTAAAGATTTCTATATGGGTCATTTTTGACCCATGTGTGTAAAATTGATGTAGAAACTGTGTTTGTTTATAAAGTAAGAAATAAAAAATAAACAATTATTTGTAGAAAATCAAAAACAAGATATTTAATGAATACCTGGAATAAATAAATGACAAATTACATTTCTTTCAAAGATTCAGCGAAGAAACACTCAGTCATGATTGAAATTACATAGGAAATGAATACGGGTCATTTTTGACCCATGTGTGTAAAATTGATGTATACATACAAAAACAGTTTTTTTTTTTTTAATAAAGTAAAAAAGAAAAAATGAACAATGATTTTTGACAATCAAAAACAAGATATTTAAGGAATACCTGGAATAAATGAATGATAAAATACATTTCTTTTATAGATTTAGCAAAGAAACACTCAACCATGATTGAAATTACATAGGAAATGAATACGGGTCATTTTTGACCCATGTTGCGCATTAGAAGGGTAGTGATACAAAAATTATTTTTATTCAAAAAGTAAGAAAAAAAAAATTAAAATGAGGATTTGTGATGATCAAAAACAAGTTAATTGAGGAATACCTGGAATACTGAATGATGAAATTAATTTATTGCAAAGATATAGAAAATAAAATCTCAGCCGGGTCATTTTTGACCCATGTTATGCATCAAAGGGTTAAAGGTTGCGAAATGAATGAGCTAAGTCTGTCTGTCTCGGAGGGAAAAAAAGAGGGGGTTGGGCAGAAATTAGAAAATAACGTGTCTGGAGCTATATCGCACTAATTTTGTGATTGGCTGTTATGTGGTGTGGGGCCAGGGTGGGCCAAGCCTCTGATTGGGTGGGCCTGGCCCCCCCTGGCCCCCCCGTGGAGCCGGGCCTGCTTTGAAATAAGCAAAGCGAACGCGAAGCACTTAAACTGAACATTCACAGTGCTCGTACTCGCCCTGTTACAACGCAAGGGCAGCGTGCTCTTCAAACAAACAAAACTGATGCGTGTCCGATTCGGAGATAGAACGCGAACACGGAGACACACCGTTTGCTTTATTCAGCCATGACTTTGTCACATATATTACACACATATATTATATATTTAAGATAGAGTTGAAAAAGGAACAAGAAGGGGAGAGAAATTTCTGCGCACTGCCTGTCAAATCTAACTCCTAACAAGGTGACGAAGGAAGGAAAGAGTTTGAGCAGAGCTACTTCACACACACTTCACATCTAATTATAGCCTCGCTTGCCACGCATTCCAATGACGTCACGTAGGCTATAGGTCAATTTCATTGATGTTGTTTTACACATTCCCATAGCACTGAATAAAGCGCAGCTCGAGTAAAGCTTTTGAAAGGGAATAGATGAGTTGGGAAACCCAGGATAAAAAATATGGGTGGTGTTAAAAATAATGTTAAAAAAATCTTGTGTTATAGCTCTAGGAATACATATTTATGTGTTTGTTTTTTATGCCGTATTACAATTACACTGGGTTACTAATTAAAGACAGTACGTAATCTAAAGTAAATTGACACATCCTTCTCGACTCTCCAAACGAGTGCAAAAAGTATGTTAAATATTATGTGCATAACAAACCTGTAACACGTAGCCAACATTAGGAATAGGGAAATGTTCCGATTGATTAATTAACTTGTGACAACACCATCCATTTCACTCATACATTTAACAAGAAAGATATTTGTCAGTGACAGGGACATCTTCCCCTTTCCTTGAACAAAAACTGGTATTAAGATCATTCGTTATTCATTATAAAACAAATAAGATGGATGACATGAAATACCCATTGAAACAAATAAATGAAAGACCTATGAATTTTACTTCATTTTTAAATGATTGCTTAGTTTTTGGTTCATTATTATTGTAATGAAAACACAAAAATAAAATAGTACAATAAACATACGGATATTAAACAAACTTTCATTAACAAAACAAATAAAACGGATGGCACAAAATACCTGCATTATAACAGTTAAATAAAAGATATTTGTATTTTCTCCTTTAAAACGAATGCTCAGTTTTTGGTTCATTATTTTATTGAAAACACAACATCAATAAAACAGACAAACTCATTTGTATTGAACAAAGGATTTTTTAAATTAACAAAAGTTCTCTTGCACTTTTGCCTTCACTATCGTACAGTCAATCATCTTTAGTGAAGTGACATGTGGCCAAGTATGGTGACCCATACTTGGAATTTGTGCTCTGTATTTAACCCATCCAAGTGCACACACACAGCAGTGAACACACACCCGGAGCAGTGGGCAGCCAATGGTGCGGCGCCCGGGGAGCAGTTGGGGGTACGGTGCCTTGCTCAAGGGTCTCACCTCAGTCATGGTATTGAGGGTGGGGAGAGCGCTGGACATTCACTCCCCTCACCGACAATCCCTGCCGGACCTGAGACTCGAACCCATGACCTTTGGGTTACAAGTCCGATTCTCTATCCATTAGGCCATGACTGCCCCTTATCTCATGGCCTCACTCTCATCACGTGACTGGTAGTAATGTGACAGATGAAATTGGGAGGCTGAGTTAAAGTCGCACTGCCAAGCTTGGCATTTTGTGCATCTATTTGATACGGCTATCTCGGCTCGAGTGATGCTCCCAATCAAAGTGTTCGCCTCTTCTTGCTCAATCTGAAATTGTCCAGATTAATTTGCTCCACCAACTTCTTTTACTTTCTCAATTTAAGTGCTCCTTGTAGTGGTAGCAGATTTCAATTCAGAGAGTAATTTAAAAAAATAAGCATCATTTCATGAACGTAATTAATTTCAATTGACTCAATCCCTATCAACAACTCTATAATAAACACAAATTTTGCATCTTCACAGATTAATTATGTGTTAGCATTACATTGGCTGTACGCTGACAGTAGCATTATCTACATTTAGCATAAAAAAGTTTCAAATTCCTCAGTTTCATCCAAGATTTAACTTTAAAGAACTATCTAAACAGATTGGAGATTAAAATAGATGAAAAACTAACTTTACTTATGCTATTGTTAAATAAATTCAGTGATATTGCATTTTATTTAAAGTAAAAATAAGAAAATCTTCTTAAAAATATATATTATATTTTAACTTAAATATAATCTATCTACCAAAGAACTATACCAAGATCCAGGCCTGTTCTTCATTTTCCCCACTTCCATCCATTTCTTAAAGGGTCATGAAACCCCAAAACACACATTTTTTGATATGTGAAAAGATATGTACAGGCTGCATATCACTAAAAACACTTTTTCTGAGCAATTTTGTTCTTCTTGGTTGAAAAGCAAAGTCGAAGTAACGTCACAGAATCTTGAAGCAGCTGCTGGAGCTGGAGAGGCACAATTCTGTCACCCGGTTCTGAGTGCTCCTCTGCATTTATACGGGAGAATCAAGAGCGGCTACACGAGCTCTGATGACGACACAGCTGTTTCACAATTGGCTGGATTCACCACATGACAATGATCACGTGTGTTTCATGTTTCCACCTTCAGTTCCACTAATGCTCACAAATCTGTATTTTTATAACAGTAAAAAGCTCTTTTCATATAGTTGTATTGTCATGACACTTTAAAAATGTCTCTCTTGTTTTAAAATGTTATTTAAGAACAGAGGTTGATTAAAAATGTTTTCTCTTTCTTGTGGATTGTACTTTATCTTAAAAATAAATAAATAAATCCCCAGGTGCTAAAAATTTCTATTTAATTCAGGTAATCCAAATTTTGGTTTCATCAATAAAATTCCATCCCCCACATTAGTTTAAAAAAAAAAAAAGGAAAAACTATTTTCCTCTGTTTTGCTCTCTTCTTGCAGATATTTATCCTCTATTTTCACTGTTTCANTGTCTCTGTTTTAAAATGTTATTTAAGAACAGAGGTTGATTTAAAATGTTTTCTCTTTCTTGTGGATTGTACTTTATCTTAAAAATAAATAAATAAATCCCCAGGTGCTAAAAATTTCTATTTAAATTCAGGTAATCCAAATTTTGGTTTCATCAATAAAATTCCATCCCCCACATTAGTTTAAAAAAAAAAAAAGGAAAAACTATTTTCCTCTGTTTTGCTCTCTTCTTGCAGATATTTATCCTCTATTTTCACTGTTTCACATCCTTTAACCCCTAAAATCATGTTACATTATACACTATTCTTGTATTTCCCTCCCATAAAAATGAAATAAAAATATTTCTTCAAACTCTCTCCGATACATATAAAACATACCAAAGCTTAGAAACCATTAAAACATTCAATATTAAAACCTTCCCCTTCAAGTTTATTCTCCTCAATTTCCAAAATTTTAATCTCCTTTCCTCTTACTTTGATGACTTTCTCATCTCTTACCTCTTTTTTCCTTCTTAAAATGACTAAAATACACATTTCTTCCACCTCTTTAAAAAAAAAAAAAAAAGGTTTACCAAATCTTATATACACCGTTTTATCCTCATTTATTTTACTTCCAGATCCTTTACAATATTCTTGGACAACATTCATAACTTCTTTGATGCTCTCTTTTCCTTTTACAATTATTGTTGTCATCAGCATATTGAAAAACCTTCCCTTCAGCATTGTTAAAACCTCTTTAAAACATAAAAAAAAAATGTGCTTCCCAAACCATCTATTCCTGGACTTTTTTTTATTCAGCACCTCTAATGCTGCTACGTCCCTTTGATGGTGGAAAATATTGGCTATAGGTGTAAACGCGACTGTAACATTAAAAAAAATGGTTTGTGTTGTATATCAAAATTAAGGAATGGCAGCAAAAGAGAAGGATATAGAACATACTCTTGATTCAAGTTGAAAATTTTGTTTTTCTAAGTGTACAGTGCCAAGTGAAAAAAATCAATATTTACAAGAGAAAAATCACTAAAATACAAATAACCAATCTAGGATGGGAAGGCAAGCACAAGCATCTAACTTTTTATCAACTAAAAGTCAGTGTGAAACAACCTCACTAAACTATTCTAACTACAAATAAACAAAACATACACAGGGAGGCACTTTCTTCTAAACCTAATGTGTCTAATACAACGGGACATTCCTATGTGGTGCACAATGTGTGTTCTTCCCAGGAGTTTGTTCTTTAAAATCTCTGCACTTAAAACCCATATTCCTGGCCCTCTTTAATAAATAAAAACTTGTGATCGCTGCTCAATGTTTTCAATTCTTTTCTCCCCATATTAGTTTTAAAGACCATTCATTCAGCCATATCTTGTTTACTAAAACTGTTAAAATCCCCAATTATTATGATTTCATTGTACTTCTTTATAATACTTCTTAAAACAAAAAAAGTTATTGTATAAAATACCTCTTTTTCATCTCTTTTTAAAATCATTAAATCACATATTCTTTTACTTTTTAAAATTATTTCAAGTCCAAAAGTCCTCTCGCATTAAAATGCACAACTTAAAAATATTAAATATAAATAGAATAAATACCTAAAACCCATCATCTCAATCTTCCTCCAAATCATTTAACGCTTCATTTCGGTTTAAACATTTCACTAGTGCTTTTTTTCAGCACTTTTTTTTCTTCCAGTTTCCAGATTTGGCTATATCATCAAGGGCCTTATTAGTCCTTTCCCTGCTTTGTCCTTCTCATCTCTTTGTTTCGATCCTTTTCTCTCTGTCCCCTGTTTTCCATCTTGTCCAAAAAGCTTTCATAACTGGAAGATATTTCCATTGATGTCCATGCAGAGTGTTCTCCTTGTGTTTGTTCTCCATCGCTTTCTTTCTTCCTCCCGCCTTCTCTCTTCTTGCAGTTTCACTGCCTCTTGCCAGAGCAATCCTTCACCAAATGTCCCAGGCTCATGCACAGTCAACATGTCTTCACTTGGTAGCTGTGCATCACCCGGAAATATTGCTGCCCTTCAGCTGTCTCCAGCTTTGTACTATACTGTTGTAAGGAGGATTGTTAAATAGTCTGAATGATAAGGAACAGGTGTGCAGTAATCAAGTCCAGGAATGTGGGTTCTTGGGAATTGTAATCCAAACTGAATGCTAATACTCAGGTGAGTGAGACCTCCGATGGCCGATTGAGGAATCTTCACCAGCGTTCATGACAACTGTAGGGAAACCACTTCTTTAGGGCAGGGGATCCCAACCACAGTCCTGGAGCCCCCCAACACTGTACGTTCCATGTCTCCTTAATCAAACACACCTGATTCAGATCATCAGCTTAGTAGAGACTCCAAGCACCATTACTAAATTTCTATGCCAATACCCGATTATGCAGAATGATATCGGCCGATATAGTTTGATTTTTCTTAAGGGAAAAAAATCTCTCCCAAATAATGTTGCAAACTATACAGGGAACCCTCTCATTTGGTAGGTCTACACTACAATATTAGAGGTTACAATTAACAACAGCTTATATTCAGCTGATGTTTATTTTCAGATATTAGAATTACACTCAAGTAAAAACTGAAAAAAAAAAAAAAAAAAAAANAAAAAAAAAAAAAAAAAATGTTTGTATAAAACTCAGTTAGTTTTATATGTAGATAGCTAAGGAACTGAACAATGGAAAACATTCCTGAGGTAAATTTGACATGTGACATTGCTCACAAGCTGTTTTATGCACAAATAAAGTGATTACATGAGACATGATACATTCTAGTAAGTTGTACTAGGCTATATCTTTCAACATACCTTTGATGTTCATGCATATTTTCCGAGATATAACTTGTATTGAAGATGAAGAAAAGACTTAGCTTGATGACGCCAAGTTTGAGGGTGGAATCTTGGGACATGTGGTCTTCACCTCACAGCCGGTGGAAATAATCTGGATAGGACTAATATTCATGGATCAGTTATTAACGTTACTGTAGTATGAAGCAGAGCAGGACCGAGTGTTGTGGGAGCTGAAGCGATTACGCAACACGCAGCGAGCAGCAGAACTTTTATGTCGCAGTCGCCGGCACCGCTTCCGCTTTTCCGGTCATGAGAATGAGGTAACGTAGCTCTGTTTATCTTATTAGATACATCTGAGAGCGTTGAAAATGATGTTAAAACGTTACTCTGTGACAGACTCATACAGACTCATACTGGCTGTGCAAGATTTAACTTCCAAGTAAACGGTAAACATGTCCAAAACATGGACACCATATGGGTATTACTTTATAAATTGTATCATAATTGTTGTATTTCACTTTATTTACAACAAATTTACAGTTAAAGTTGTAGTCAAAGTGTACTAGAAGATATGCAGTCGCGTTATAATCTGCAGGATCATGGTTGTAATGGTAATATTGCCTTTGAAATTGAGATGTTATACTAGGCGAGGATGAAAATGTCATTTTCCTTTATTGCATGTCTATTTACTCTGTAATGGTTACATATAGGTTCATCTTCATCATGTTAAAACACCACTGCAGTTTCAGGGCCTAAAGCCAGTTTAAAATATAAATACAACGGTGGAATGCATAACAACTGATAAAAATGCATGTGCTTTCTTGTTTTTCTCCTTCAGTTGAGGATGTAAAGACCAGGGGCCTCATGTATCAACCCTGAGTACACACAAAAACTTTGCATACGCCAGCTTTCACGCTCACGGTCGGATGTACTGACAGTGAAATAAATGCGAGAATGTGCGTTTCTCCACGCCGATTTCATGTCTGGCATACGTACATTTCTCATTGTTTTAGTCAAGTCAAGTCAAGTCACCTTTATTTATATAGCGCTTTTTACAATGCAGATTGTGTCAAAGCAGCTTTACATTGATAACTGGTACATAATTTTGGCTGCACAGCAGCTCTTAAAGAATAGTGTCAATGCAGGCAGATCAAAAGCACTGTTGAATATCAATGTCAAGTCAAATGTCAAGGTTTTGTCCGTTGGCGACTCTTACAGGCAATGAATTGAAGTTGCAAATATTACACAACGAATTGTTCAACAAGTCTATTGCACCACCACCTGTGGGAAGCATTGCTATTAATTTGCAATTTATAAAATAATTGACATATTGTCACACAAGCCTTATGGGAATATTCTATCAATTATGTAATTAAAGGATTAGTCCACTTTTAAATAATATTTTCCTGATAATTTACTCACCCCCATGTCATCCAAGATGTTCATGTCTTTCTTTCCTCAATCGAAAAGAAATTAAGGTTTTTGATGAAAACATTCCAGGATTTTTCTCCATATAGTGGACTTCAATGGCCCCCAGACGGTTGAAGGTCAAAATTACAGTTTCAGTGCAGCTTCAAAGGGCTTTAAACGATACCAGACGAGGAATAAGGGTCTTATCTCTAGTGAAACGATCTGTCATTTTTGAAAAAAATACAACTGTATATGCTTTATAAACACAAATTAATGTCTTGCACATGCTTCCGCTTTCTGTATTCTCCAAAACACTTACGCCGTTTGCCCTACGCCTTCCCTATTCTACTTACGGAAAAAAACTAAACTGGCGCTGCGTTCGTTCTGTGCAAAATGTTTGGCGCACCAGGAAAGAGAAACGCAAGAGGATGTCAGAAAATGATATAGAGCTGCAGAAGCTTGAAGTCTTAAAGAAGATGGCTGCAAAAGTGGATGCAAAACCAACTCCAGATGCATTAACAGCATTTGGGAACCAGGTTGTATTGGAAATTAGGCTAATTTAAGACCCTGTACAGTTAGCAAGATTGAAAAAGAGCATAATGATTATGATCTATGACAGTCAGGAGATTGAAAGGAACAGATCCGTGTCTTCACAAGCACAACAATTTCAACAAGTCATTTCAGCTTTGCCACCGGCACAGTCTTATCCTCATTACGCATTAGCTTGGAGTCCTCATCCGACCTTTTTGCATACACTTCAAGATCATAATCACCATGAAAGCCTGTAAATAGCTTACATTGTTACAGTATTTATGTTAAAATATTTGTAAGTGAATTGTTTTTTTGTCCGTTTCTGCACTGCTGCACTTATTTGAATGTACAGTAGCAGTCAAAAGTTTGGACACACAGGCTTGTGTCCAAACTTTTGACTGGTACTGTATGTAGATGTTATTAAAGGTTCCACATTGCAGTGTTAAGTAGAAGCAATGTTTGGGAGTTGCATGGTAATGTGCAAGTTTTTTTTTACTGATTGTATACTGTATTTTGTTATGTTTGAAACCCAAATTACAAAACAGGCTGTGTATACATTTTTGAAAGCCATTACATCACAAGTGTGATACTGTGTTGAGAGGGTGTGAATTGCAAATTTTTTACTGTATTTGTTCAGATTTTTCTTACAACATGCATTTAACATTTTGTTGTATTCTTGAAATTGTACCACTATGGCCTTTGTAAACTATATTTAACAATTATTGAAGGCTATGTTGACAGTGAAGTCCTCATTTGTAAGTAGCTTTGGATAAAAGCATCTGCAAAATGAATAAATGTACATGTACTTTATAAAAAAGTATCTAGGATCTCTCCAAGTCATTCTTCGGTTATATCAAGATCAAGAATGTCAGATGGCTTGGTTTTCTGAATTTTTGCAAATTCAGTGTTGAACACAATTTCAGATTTTCTTGTGTTGACAGCAATCCATGGAGCCGAATAATCGTGAGTTGGAAGAACTACGAAGGGATTCTTCATGCCTTGCATTAAAAAAGTGTCCCCATATTAACAAACACATTGTGCCGCACACCATTAACATTAAAAATAACTTCGAAGAAATCCCTGGCCAACCATCTCTTGTGTCACTAGCTCCCAAGAAGGACGCGATGTTGGTGTGTCCTTCAAAGTCACCGGGGGAGATTTATTTCACTGACTGAAAACAAACAAATGCAATTCATATAAAAAATAACATAAAATTAGAATTTCTAGGTACTATGCAGTGAAGTAACTTACAAGGCACACTAAATACACCTTTTTTGTGGAGATCCATGATTACCACTTTAGGGTAGTATCCACAGTTGATAGTACAGCAGGAGTACATGTAATCATGGTTTGTCAGTGCTTCAGAGCGAATGTATGCATGAAGCACAGCGTCATGGCTGGGAAATTGTGTATTTTCAGTGGCTTCAAGCAGGCTCAGGACTCTGCTAACTGCAGTGTGATTCTATAAGAACAAATTAAACAATTTAAAGGCAAATTGGAATCTTAAGCCCAAGTTACACTTCTGCATCAAACCCACGCTGTAGCTACATCATAAATGTGTTATAAACAAACATGTAACAAAAATGTAGCGTGTTAATTCTACATGGATAACAGGCACTGTGATTGCTCTATTAGAAGCAGACTAATCACCAAAGAAGCAGTGCTGTGAGCTGTCTGCATGTGTTATTGCACGTTGACATGGAAAGTGACAGAATAAAAAAAAGATGAGTAGTCTACAGCATAGAGCCTATGCTGTATATCTGATGCAGAAGTATAAATCAGCCTGTAAGGGACCACTTAAAATACTGTTATTTATTTTCCTAATGTAAAAAGCAAGTATGAATTAGGTTATGAAATATTGAAGATGTTTGTAATGTGTGTAATTTATTAGTAATATGATGAATTTTGTTTCTGAATGTCTATTGCTGCACCTTGTGTGTGCATGTGTAAATTGTAACCAGAAACTCGCTAACATTTGTGCTGAAATTGTCCTTCTCAGACACCATAGTGATCGGGTGGGCTAGGAAGCTTAATAAGATGGCGGGTGGACATGCATGTTCGACGCTGATTGTTTGTTTGAGCCTACACATTTTAATGTGTATTTTATACTTAGCATCATTTGAATTGAACTGGACGTACGTTTGATGTTGACGAAAGGATTATCATATTTGGTTTGCACTCCTTGGAGAGCGTAGTGAGGTATGTTTATTAACGAAATTAATGTATTAATGAATGTCCGTTTTAATGTAATGTTTGTGATGCTTATTTATGCAATCTGATGTGTTTGAGTTCATTTGAATATGAAGGGTTTTTATATTATATATATATATATAGTTTTCACGGTGCTGTGATTCGTTGCATGGTGTACGGAATAAAGATGCTGTTTGAATACATTGCGTTGTCATGCATGGTGAATTAAAAGAAACTTCATGCATCAGTTGAGGCTCTCGGATCCAAGGGGTTGCTTTCGCAGCGGCAAACGCTTTGATTGCGTCCGCAAGTTGAACTTTTTCAGCAAGTTCGTGCTCAATTGCAATTGTTGCTAGTCCTTTAAGTCTGTCTTGTGTCATTGTACTACTGAGATCATTTTTAATCAGTTTAAGCTTTGAAAAACTGTGCTCAAAGTGACGGGAAGAGTGAGAAGCACTCTCAATGCTACAAAACAATTGGAAAAATTTATTCCATCCCTTTTTCACAGATGAATTCAAGCACATCCAGTGGTTTAGATCCAGCAACCAGGCATCTGCCCAAAGCAGTCAGCTCTTCAAACAATTCATGCCCATCAACATCCCGCGAGTCTCCATGAGTCAGGGCCTTTTCCAGTCTTAAGCGATCCTGAAGAACTATTGTATTCTCCTTCTCTTTGAGAGATGCAATGTCATATAAAAATCCAAATACGTGCCCATGGTCTCGAAGCAGAGAAAAGTGCTCTTCCACGGAACGGATGGCTCAGTCGAGCACTTGGTTAAAGAAGCCCACCCTGTAGTTTTGTTTTGTGTCCATGACAGGTGTCATCTCCTTCATAAGGAAACATTTTCTTTCTTTTTCGTTGTTGCGCTGCACTTTGTGGAGGGAAGTGGGCCTCTGTTTCCAACTCAACAGCTAATTCTCGTGTTGGACACCACTCTGTCAAAATTACTGTCTGTGTGGTATTCCACAAGGAATTGCTTTGTCACGTTCAGCTGTTCTGTTGCATGTGAAATGTCAATGTTCATTGTCTGCAGTATCTTGCTGGTAATATTTATTTCATATAAAACGTCATACCATGTAATGATACTGCACAGGAATGGATAGGTTTTGATTTTGGTCGCAATGCCCCTCTTCACATCTGGCTCTGACACCACAAGCGCCTGTCAGGGCGTCATAAACATCTCCTAAATGGTGACGAATAGGTTTGAGTGCATCAATCCTGCTTTCCCATCTAGTATTGCTGAGAGGCTTAACTGTAAAGCCACTGTCACCTATGTGCCGTTTTAACACCGGCGAAAAAGTTGTAGACCTGTATCACTGTAAAGAATTCCACAGCCTGCAGGCAGCACGATGCCACATCATTTACTACTAAGTTAAGAGAGTGAGCACTGCACGGGACATAGAATGCCCTTGGATTTATGTCCTGCACTCTCTTCTGAACACCACTGTGTTTCCCCCGCATATTTGATCCATTGTCGTATCCTTGACCTCTCATATCCATTATGTCAATCCCCAGATCGCCAAGTTTCTTAACCACGACATCTGTCATGCCAGCACCGGTGGAATCCGTTAAATGCGCGAATTCTAAGAAATGCTCCTTAACCCTCACACAACTTTCCAGTGCTGTCACAAAGCACACAACAACTGTCATATGTTCCGTTCTACTCATGTCAGGTGTGCAGTCTAAGATTAATGAAAAGTATTTGGCTGATTTGAGCATTGAGAATTTCCTGCTGATAATTTCATTTTGATGCTGGAGAGATTTTTCCAGTTCTTAACACTGTCTTTTTGCATCGCCAAATGAACAGCTTCCATCTCTAAGCAATTTATATGCCACCGTTTCTGGTCTCTCGCCCACACGCCAGACACAGGTCTGCCATCGCAGAGGACTCCCCAGCCTGACAGTAACGCATCCGTGGTCAACACTATCCGTCTGACCACCCTGCCCATCGCAGTACCCCGTTCATACATGGCTGTGACGAACCAGGGCGTCAGAGCCTCGAGACAGGAATGCGGTATAACAAGGCGCCTCATCCCTCTCTCCATGCCTGCGGTGGGACTCAGTCCTGAAACCATAGTTGCTATGGCCTCAAATGCAGCAAGCCCAGCCGGCAGGTGGAGGCTGCAGCTGCCATTAGACCAAGCAGTCTTTGAAACGTTTTCAGAGGAACCGCCTTGCCTTGCACAAACGAGGCCAATGTATTATGAATGGACTGGATTCTCTGCTCCGATAAGTGCACGATCATCGTGCGCGAGTCCAAAACCATACCCAGAAAAGTAATTGATCGGCAGAGCTGAAGTGTGCTGTTTTGCATGTTCACAGACAAACCTAGACACACTAGATGGTTGAGGAGCCTGTGTTTGTGTTCCTCGAGCACACTTGACAGATGATACATCCGTGGTGTGTTGCATGGGGATATCTGCATCTGAAAACTCGGACTGCACCAAGCTTCTGCTCTGCCAAATATCCCCAGAGGGAGAGGTTTCGCTTATATTGCGTGCAACAGAACACATCGGTTTCAACATAACATTTAAACATGCATTCTCGGGTAGTCTTCTGGCTGCTGAGTGAACTCTGAGCAAGAACGCACTCTTTTGGCTGTTGGCGTGCACGGACTGCGCCCTTTTCCTTCTGGCATGAACATCAGGAACGCTGCTCTTTTTTTCTCTGCAGGCCGTACCTGCTGACTAGGGGCCGGCTTTGTTCAGAAGTGGGATTTTTTGAACTGCCTCTGACGAAGTGGCAGCTCAGGCTCTGTGGTGCATCCATTTGGGGGCTTGTGCCGAGGAAAGACACGTCCATCCAATGCTTAGATGGCTGTTCAGGGGCTGCCCACTCCAACTCGAAATCCACCACAGCCTCTGTAAGGATGCTCATCAGCTCCGCATCCATTGAAGTCGAGGTGCAGCTAGCCTCTGAAGGGACCTCTGACCAGGCACCTGGGTCAGAGGCACTCTTGACACGACATCATCCTCTTCACAGCCAAATGAGACCATTTCTGGAGGAGGGTGGGAACACTCTTTAACATAACACATGAGCGGGGGCTTCGGTGTGCAAGGCCGATGTGGGGGTTGACGTCAGGCCCTTTGCAGAGCCTCCTGAAGGAGTAATCTGCAGTCTGCTGGCCCGCGGCTCGAAGGCGGCGGGCAGAGGAGATGCAGGAGATTTAGCGGGCCACAACGGCCAGCCTCGCACAAAGGATCATCATTGGCAATTCCTCGCAGGCTCTGCAATCCGATCCTTCCAATGCCGCCTCAGCATGGGCGCAGCCTAGACACAGCACACAATCCTTGTGTGCATCTGGAGAGTCGACGGGCCCACCACACATGCGGCAAAGAGACATCTTCATAGTAGATATTCCTTGTACTCCGCCAGAACGCAAGAGGGATTGCTATCTGCATTGTCCACACTAGTCGCGCAGGTCAATGGCGAAATCAGGCTCCAGGTGAAGGAGAAAGATTCTGAGACATTCTGGTGCCCGACATCGCTGAGGCAGCCAATCAGGCGAATGATCGGACGGCATTGGCTATTGCAAAGCAATAGAGTGATTCAATCAGGCTTCAGCATTTCGAGGAAAAGTATTTCCCCATATGTATTGTTGAGAAACCGACTCGATAAGGGAACACAAAAGCACTACCACCTCTCACATACCCTGACATCGTCAATTACCTGATCTATGATATGCCTACACAATGCAAGATTTCAGAAGCTTTAGCCGCTTTTCCACCACTGGGCCGAACGGTTCTTAGAATGGTAAGGAATGGTTCCAGTTGTGTTTCCACTGGAGCCTGATACGGAACGGAACAGCACAATTACAAACCGTTCTTGGCCCAGAATTCTCGGCACAGTTGTCTAACCGTCTAACGTGTCAACACATAGGGATTGGTCACTTGTCTGTTGACTGCTGTTGCGATCGCGAAGGATCACTACAAATAAGGAGAGGACGAGTACATTTATGTTGCAAAACATCTGAGCTTTATTTTACATTTATGCTTAAAATGATCCAAGCTTTAGTCATGTATGGAGACGAAGAGCTAAAAGCTGCCACCAAATCCAGTGCAGAACCAGATCAGAGCCACCATGCTGAAAGGAAGAGGCTACTTTTATGGAGAACGAGAAACACCTGCGCGCCGGTGCTCCCAATCAAGCCACAATCAGCCAGTCACCTGCAAAACAGAGGCAATAGAGGGTATGCATCGACGTCACTTTCCCGCCGGAACGCGCTCCCTCAGCTGGACTGAGTGGCAAAGGAACCTGCTGCGTGACTAGATTTAATTGGGGACACTGCGAAAACGCGAGTAAAACTAACGAATTACACTAAAGGTTGGACTCGAAAGTGTTCCTTACAACTTGTCAAATAAACCTAATCCATGGATATTGACATGCAGCCAGGAGTTGTGTTTCCTGACATTTATTTGTGCCTGATTTCGATGCAGGGGAAACACATAAAACAAATCTGCCTGTGAATATTTTATATAACTACAATATAGGTAGGTTTAAATCCGAGTAATCACTTATATCAATGTTATATATATCGTCATATTGTCCAGCCCTAAAACATATAGTTTTATAGTATAGTTTTTGTCAGTGTTTATTTAAAAACACCTAATTATGCAGAATATAAGATGGAAAATATTTAATTGATGAGTTGTCAACATAATATAAAACAATACAATATATACGGTATGATTTTACCTCAAAATCCAACAATTTGACACAAAATGATAACTGCAAATCCATGTTTCTCTGCCTGGAGTCCAGCTGTTTCTGTGAATTGCAGTGATCCATTTGCTTCTTTTTTCTGTTGCTTTCTGCAGTTTTTAAATATATACCTCAGGTTTTGTGTCAAAACTATTTGTTCAGTCAATCACAAAGCTTTTTTCCATTTTGGATGCGTTTTATGTGTTTTTCACGGCATTCACGCAGAAAACCAATGTTGCCGCTCAGTCTTTTGCCACTCAGTGGGTGTGACCGCAGTCGTAACGGTCGACGGTGATGTCACGTGCATACCCTCTATACACACGCACACCAAGTAATGACCAACAGGGACGTCACACCTGGCTACTTGTTTCTCCGTAGCTGGCTAAGCGCTCTATTTGAGTGACATAAACACAAATTAATAATAAAATTAAAAGAAATATCACATCATTCTTCATAACGCGGTCATTATTAGATCTCATTCTCATATCATAAGTAAACCGTTGCATTACCAAGGCAACGACTGACTCTTTTATATTACATTCCAAAGGTTATCAGCCTCACAGTGAAAAACGAAACCGCAACAGGATCAGCACAGAATGGAACCGTTATGCAATGAGAACAGTTCAGCCCGATGGTGGAAAAGTGGCTTTTAAGCCATTTGAAGCTTATCAACAATTTTGGTGCGGCTGGGTGCAAGATTTACAAACCCACAAACCTGTAAATACCCAAATATTTCATATTTGAAATCACCAATGAAATATAACAACAACCGGCTCATAAATTTAGTTTCTAAACGCTCGAATCATGACAAAAAAACTCTTTTTTTCAGGCTGGATCAAGCTAATGTTCATAAGCAGACCTAAATGCGCGTCTCTTCGGAGGCGCGCGTCTGACTGTTTCTATAGAAACCGGTGATTCTAATGGCTGCTGAAGTGACGCGATGACTTTACCAGTCGGCGATTGGCTCTTATTTAGAAGGTGGGACTTATTCCGCCATATTGCGCGTTACACTTTCTCCCATTCAAAACAATACTTGTCTTTGGTAAAATGCTAATCTTAATTTAGATCCCCCCAGGAAACAAGACTAAATATCTTATATCATTTTCCTATATAGAAAATCCATCTTGATTTAAGAATTTTTAAATATTTGTACTTGAAATAGGATGAAAAATACTCATTTTTTGCAGTGTGAATGAATGAGTTAAAGTACACATGAAATCAAAATTAACCTTATTTATTTTGTTAGCTCAAATTGCTAGTTTTGTGGTGAACAATTCATCCGTGCAAGTCAATCCACACACAAAAATTTTTTGGCTTCATAATATTTTATCAAAATCTGAAAATGCTCCTCCCCTCTGCAACGGTGCCCCTTCTCTAATGACATCAGTTTGACGGCTTGGGGTCTAAATGACGGCTTGCGTTAAACCACTCCCCTCCGACCGTTAGTCTGCTATGAGCGAGAGATGGAGAGGAGGAGCGCTAAAGTAAAACTCTGCCCTCTATTCAATATTCCGTTTCACTTGGAAATACGTCACAACACTGGAGAAATGTAGTTTGCAACTTCCGGTTCACGCGGACTTGAACTATTTAAACATCACTTGCACTTTAAAAAGGGGCAGGAGACCGAAGGAAACTCTGGGTTTACCAAAGAGAACCTGCTCCCGACCAGGTTAGGTTCAGTTGGGGGCAGTCGTGGCCTAATGGATAGAGAGTCGGACTTGTAACCCAAAGGTCATGGGTTCGAGTCTCAGGTCCGGCAGGGATTGTCGGTGAGGGGAGTGAATGTCCAGCGCTCTCCCCACCCTCAATACCACGACTGAGGTGAGACCCTTGAGCAAGGCACCGTACCCCCAACTGCTCCCCGGGCGCCGCAGCAATGGCTGCCCACTGCTCCGGGTGTGTGTTCACGGTGTGTGTGTTCACTGCTGTGTGTGTGCACTTGGATGGGTTAAATGCAGAGCACAAATTCCGAGTATGGGTCACCATACTTGGCCACATGTCACTTCACTTCACTTCACTTCAGAGTAAGTTACTATGGTAACTGACTCTGAGTAGAAGTTACCTCTCTTTCAGAAACGGGCTTGACTTACCCTGCTTTCTCTGGTTTGACATACCTCCTCATTTCAGGGTTAACATACTCAGAGTTTTCACTTAACCTCCTTTCTGAAACGGGCCCCTGAAGGCGTGACAATAAACACGAAACACACGTGATCGTTGTCATGCGCTGAATCCGGCCAATCATGAAACAGCTGTGTCGTCATCAGAGCTCGTGCAGCTCCTCTTGAGAAACTGCGCTGGCTGACTCAAGCGGCTGATCTCGAATTGCTCTTGCGGTACTTTGAAGCCATACGTCACAGTCACATGGCGTCGGCGCTGTCTCAAGTCGGACAACATTTCTTACCGGCATGCACTGCTTCAAGTCAGCCGCCGATCGGTCTGTGCAGTGCTGCATCAAGTCGAACAAGCCTTCTGTCATGGCCCTGAGAGAGATCATATGGTGCCATGTGACAACCAGAACTGTCCAATCCAGTGGTTTCATTTTGATTGTGTGTGGCTTGTGGAACCTTCTGAAGGTTCTTTGTGGTTTTTCTCCTCTTGTGTTGAGTAGTGTTTTAATGCACAAAATGCACATATTTTTCACTTATAGATACATTCAAATGTAATGCACTGTGAAATGTTATTGCACATTGTTAATTTATTGTCAAGTGTTGTCAAGAGAGTGTATTAAATAGTTGTTATTGAACATTGAGTCGAGAGTATGGTCTTGATGGAGTAGTAGTCTTGGCGGAGAGTGAAGATGCATTTGGTGAGGATGCCTAGGGTGATGGGTTTCCTGGCGTCTTGGCGTGTGGGTTGGGTTCTTTGGAAGCCTGTGATGAGAAGGGATGTTTGTGAATTGGTTATTTCAGAAGATGGCCAAATATAAGTTAATGAAAAAATTGGATTCCACTTAGATAACCCTTAATGGAGCCGGCTTGGAGGTTCTTAATGGTGTCTAGATAAGATATGAATGAGGTAATTGTGAGAAGAGAAAAATCTTGTTGGGTTCTGGGGGATACGGCTTGAAGAATGTAGTTGAGAGAGGTGTCAAGGAGAGTTTTCAGTGGATGGTTTATGGGAATATCAGCTCTGAATAAAGAGGTACTGGGGTTGGGAATAGGTCCACCTCTGGTGCCAACAGCTTGAATTTCTGAAAAGTGAGAGAGTCAGCTATTTGATTTTTGGATCCGGGGACGTGTTTGGCAGTTATAATAAATTGATCGCATACTGAAATCCAAATAAGGCGACTTAGGAGAGGCATCAGCGCGGGGGAGTGTGAACGGCCTTAATGCAATTAATAAATGCCTTAATGCAATTAGTAAATGCAATGTACTGTTGGTTCATTGTCACAGTGAACTACGATGCTGTTGTTAGACCATTCTTTCCCTCACAACAAGAGGGTATAGTTTGAACAGCGCTGAGGAAGTTGCAGACTGCTGTGCATCCAGAAGCTGAGGTGGCCATGTAGACGTGAAAAAAATCCACCAAAGCAGTTGGAGGGAGCTGCGTCGGTAAACAGTTGAATATTGACAGGGAGAGAAAGCAGATTATTATAGAAAAAGGAAAGACCATTACATTGTTTAAGGTTATCCATAAACTAAGCTCGTTGCAACAAGAACTATTTAATGAGATTTGATCTTCTAGTGCAGGGAGAGAAGATAAGAGATGAAATCCCAGCCTTGTGGGATTATGCACATCGCAAATTTTAAATGTCCGAGCAAAGATAACAGTTCCGTTAAGAACATTTTGGACTGTCTAGGAGGTCGGATGCGATCAGAATTATTCTGTAAATTTTCTTCTTGGGCAGTAAGGCCTGGAAATGAACTGTATCCAAATTAATGCCCAGGAATTCAATGGACATTGCTGGACCCAAGGTTTTCTCTTGGGCAATTACAATTCCCGAGCTCGGCGAAAGCCTTTTTGACTTTGAGAAGATGTGCGGCTGGAATGGCTTCGGGAGGCGAGATGATTAGGAAATCGTCAAGCAGGTGAATCATGTAAAGAATTGAATAGTTGTTAGATAAGATCCAGCAAATAGCTTCTGATAGCATGTCGAAAAACTTAGGGCTGCTTTTGTATCCAAAAGTTAAGCGCACGGCAAAATAAAAATTTTTGTGCCAGCGTACATGCCAAATAAGTGCTATGACTCCAGGCTTTCCACTTCTGGTTTGAAACTGTGCTTGAGATCAGGGTGTTGAGACAATTCGGCAGACAGACGAGGAATATAATCAGGAGTCGACAAGTAATTTTTTGAATTTTTCAAAAATGTGTTTCTTGAAGAATGGTCAAAAATTCCCATAAACACACTCCTAAACCTTGTGGAAAGCCTTCCCATAAGATTTGAGGCTGTTATAGCTGCAAAGGGTGGGTCAACTCCATATTAAACCCTACGTATTAAGAATGGGATGTCATATACAGTGTCATATACATTGCATATACAGAGTACAAAATACAGGACATAGAAAATATTGATCCAGAAAAAAACGTACTTATTAATATTAATGACAGTTGCGGTTAATATATAGATGAGCAATTTAATATAACCTTCCAACTAGAGCACAACATATCAATGATCCACATTAACAGTAGAAGCCTATATGCCAATTTTCACAGCATTAAAGAATATTTAAGAAAATTCAAGAACCAATTCAACACCATAGCAATATCAGATATTAATACTGAGAAAGGAGTGGGTTTTGAGATTGATGGCTATGAACTGAATTATAAAAAATAGAGTGAATAGAAGTAGAGGAGGTGTGGCAATATACATGGATAACAGACTGAATTATAAGGTGGTGGAGGGTATGACAGCAGCTTTTGATGACTTGTTGGAATGTATTACAGTAGAAATTGCAAGAACCCCCCCCCCTAAAGAAAGAAAGAAAGAACAGTCTGATTTTCTCTAAAGGTAAAAGTTAAAACTCAGAAAATGAGTAAATGCTGATCTAAATTAAGCCCCCTGTGCAACTTTGTTACATGCATTTTCTTTGTTAGGGTACTCTATTTGTAATACTCCTTTTTTTGTTTGTTTGTTTGTTAAAAGTACCAGCGTATATGGCGAACACACTCAAATGAGATCTAAATCAGACTAAGAATTTACACTATGGCAGGTGTCGCTTTAAATGAATGCGAACCTTATTTATAAATGAAATTCATTCTTCGATCCTTTTTTGTGAACTCGTCTATGACCTTCTCATAGAAGCTGTCAGATGTCTTCAGTAGGTGCAGCATCCGCTTTTCAATGGACATCAGAGCAAGACCACTCAAGCGCCGTTGTCCTGTAGCATTGCGTTGAAATGTCTTGATCCTTTTCAGTGCAGAAAATGTTCTTTCTACTGATGCAGTAGTAGATGGCACCGTTAGAAACAACTCGCAGAGTTTGTACAGTTGGGTCATGCCATTACAAAGGCCAGTGGAACGCATGAACAAGGTCAACTCAGAGACATTTCTCTTTACAAGTTCAGGGGATGCATATAATACTTTCAGCTCGCTGCGCAAAAGGACATAGTCGAAAAAATGTGCATATGTTTCTTTCAATGAGTTAAATGCAGTGTCTGGAAAGGTCTTATCGTACTCCACGAATTTCGAAAAATCCAACAGGCTAAGAAATGCCAGTTTCTCCACGGAGGAAATTCTCTTCTCCATATGCAAATCAATAGTGTCTAAAATTTTGAAAAAAAGATCTTTATACTGTTCCTTTTTGTCAGCACCTCTGTTCCTCTTTGAAGTGTCAAGATGTTCCTCTACAAGCGCAAAGATGCGATCAAACTCCCCTCGTTGTCTTTGCAAGTGCTCAGCTGTTTTCTTCATTTCCCTAACACAAAAACCAATGTCAGAGCCCTTTGATTGGAGTATGTTGAAAAGCACGTCTGTATGAGAGAAAACATCAGAAAAAAGCTCCAGTAGAAAAGTAAATTTGGGATCTTGAAAATAATGTAAAAATCCCCCAGCCAAAAGAATTGATTTTTCGTCCCAATCTAATGGGTTGTCCACAATGTGGTTAAAGAGCTCCATCAAGGATTCGCGTTTCTCTTTGGCAGTGCTGACTAAACGAGAGGTATAGTTCCAACGCGTAGGTGCAGTTTTGGGAAATCGCCTCTCAACGATGTTATCCAAGGCTTGAGTACGCTTGGTGAAGAAGGAGGCTAGGCCATTCAAATTGGAAAAAAAACCTTGCAGTCTTTTAAAGAGCTGCAAGCTTGTGAAAGCACTAAATTGAGAACATGAGCACAGCAATGCACAAAACTTGCACATGGATATTGTTCTCGAACTTTTGCCTGCAAGCCATTTAATTCACCCGACATGACAGACGCGCCATCATATGTCTGGCCAACAAGCTTGGAGCCGCATTCCATTCCCGCTATGGCAGAAAAAACATGTTCTGCTAAGGCAGCAGCTGATCGGTCAGCGCTCGCATCAGAAAACCGCACAAATCGTTCTTCTGCCACACCATCCTTGGTAACGTACCTCCAAACTGTTGACAGCTGGGCAATGTTTGAAGCGTCTGTCGTCTCGTCTACAAGTATCGCTGCAAAGGTGGCATCTTTGATTTCGGCTTTTATTTCATTTAACAAAACATTTCCCACGGCTTCAATCAAGTCATTTTGAATGTGACTGGATAATCCAGAGAAAACTGTGCAGGTCTCAAAGTGATGCGCAAGTTTTTCGTCATATTTCCGGAGTAAATTGATTAGTTCCACATAATTGCCACGGTTGTCAGAGGTTTCCCCCTCTGAGTGACCACGGAATGCTTGCTCCTGTGTCCCAAGGTAAACAACCTTGTTTATTACCAATTAACCTTTTCAGCACATCTCTGTTCTTTTTTACACGCTCGTTGTGTTGCTCTGTCGCTATTCGGGCACCTTCGTTCACTTGGTGGTCTATGCGTGCACTGCCAAATGTTTTAAGTTTAACTAAACTGTGAATATGTGTCGGTGCACGTTCATGCTTTAACATGGCAATATGCAGATTATTGAGATTGTCGTACCCGTCTGTGGTCCAGGGGGTCTTTTTGTCACATCCAAACAGCAAACAGGACCAGCAGAAAAGTTTTCGTACTGATGGACATCCAGCTAACCATTCTCGTTTAGCATATGTGCTAGGAATAAAGTGGCGAACAAAATTTGACAGGCTGAGTAATTTCAAGTGTTGGTGTTGGTCTTCCTCGTGATAAAATTCGTTGTTTCTCTATGAATGACCTCCTGCTAAATGGATTTGAACGTAGTGATTCTATCGTTTCAGGTTCTTCCATTGTTATTCAAATGCTAGAAAACAATAAAACCACCAATTACAGCTACGTGCATTATATGTAGAGTGACTTATTAGACTGAACACCGGAAGTCTTTAATTGAAAAATTAAAAGAAATAATTATAATAAATCAATATAAATATAAGTAGCCTATTACCAATAAAATATAAGTAGCTATAATACAAAACATATTATATTTACAGTACAATTTTATATAATAAAAATATTTAATGTTAGTGACAACAGCATGAAAATTACGTTCACGTTATTTCTTGCACATCTTACCTGCTGCTTCCTGGTTATGGATACTTCGGACATCTTAGGACAAATCCTATCTGAAGAGTCTCCGGACGAGATCCTGGATCATTATACCGAAGACAGCGATCCAACCCAGCTAGTGAGATGCAGCTCTAGGATAGCAGCATGGAATCCTTTTTCCATCAGCGAATGGCCCAAAGAAAGGATCTTGGCCACTTTGTACTCTCTCAACGTACAAGTGCCTCCGGATCTGAATCAAGATCAGCTCCTGATCTTCTTACAAGAAGTCAATCAAGATCCGCAGCCCCCATCTACCAATGTATCTTCTCTTCCCCGATCTACCGGCCGCAAAGCCACGGAGAAAAGAAAAAATATATCCAATGATCAAGCATCTCCAACTTCAAAGAAGGTTAAAACATCTAATCCCCCTCAAGCTTCAGCACAACAGGGAGACGACAGGGTTCTCACAGCGCTGCTGTCAATCCAAGGATCCCTCTCCGACATGGACAACAGGATCCAGGTGCTGGAATCGGAGCGCTCGGCTTCTGCACCTCGGGCGATGTTTGACGGGCAGACTTCAAGCTCGACATCAAACTGCGCCCTTATTCCCGACTTGGCTCTTCCCAGAAGATCTCTCGGATCAGCTTTACCTGCCGCTTCCACCGGGGTGCCCTTTTTCCCCCCAGCAGCTGCTATTTCTCCCCAACTGCGCGCTCAAATCCTGTCAGGTAATGACATTAACTTGGTTAAAATATTGCTATGCGCAGAAACTAATGAAAGAAGGATTGTGAATTGTGGGGATATATCGGTCATTCTTAAAGATAATGATCCAAGACTCACCAAAAGTTGAACTATGGCAGAATTTAACGTTGCTTTCAGCGTGTTCAGAGATATTATTAAGGGTATCCAGACAGGAGAAAGGAATTATACACCTATCTAGCCATCATTTCGGATCTCGCCATGTGTTACGGAGGCACTCTATTCTAAAAATACCACAAATCATTTTCATCTAAAGCAGCAATGTACATTCAACTTTTTAATCAGCGACTGGACTGGTCCGTGGTTGATCTTGCTCTCATTAGCAGACACTTTACAGGCCACCGAGCACTGTCGTGCTCACTCTGCGGCTCGTTTTCCCACACCGCATCTCTCTGTCCCAAGACCGCTTCAACTCAGGACACTAGCGCTTGGGCGCAAGAACAGGTGAAACCTGAAAGTCAAACCCCTCTTTGCTATAATTTCAATGAGAATGTTTGTACTCGTAATAACTGTACATTTTTTCATGCTTGCAGCTATTGCGGGAACAGTCACCCGAAGTTTTCTTGTCCACGCCGCACAAAATTTCTAAAAAAGAAATAAACACTCCGGTGAATACCAAGGAGCTATCTGAAGCCCTGGGAAAGCATCCAAATCGCTGTTTCGTGTCTTACCTCATTCTAGGGCTCATGCATGGGTTCCTAGCTGGTCTTTCCTATCTGCCCACTTTCTCTTTCACCTGTCAAAACCTCCAGTTGGCTATCAAAGATTCACAGGCCGTCGATGATCTGATGGGGAAAGAAATTGATAAGGGCTACATGATCAGACCTTTTGATCAACCTCCTTTCAATCTATTTCTAACCCTTTAGGAGTCGCAGTTAGGAAATACTCAGGGAAAAAACGTCTAATCATTGATTTATCCGCTCCCCACTCTATAATAGGGGTTCCGAGCATTAACAGTTTAATTCCCTCAGAACCTTTTTCCTTGGCTTATTCCACAGTGGAAAACGCAATTAAACTCATTAAATTAGCATGCAGAGGAGCGTGGCTCAGTAAAGCGGATATTACCGACGCCTTCAAAATCAGAGAGTCAGTTGGCGAGAAAAATTTAATTTTTCAGTCAGACTCACTTTCGGGTGTAAAAGCAGCCCAAAGATTTTCGATACACTGTCTGAAGCACTCTGCTGGATATTACAAAATAATTTTAAACTACCATTCGTTCTTCACCTGTTGGATGACTTTCTCCTCATTGACTTTCCAGATGCCAACCCATCGTGCAGCATCAATTCCCTGGTTAAAGCGTTCAAAACATTCGGCATTCCTCTCGCAGAAGGAAAAACAAAGGCCCGTCTCGTGTCCTCGATTTCCTAGGGGTCACGCTAGATTCAGTGAAAATGCAAGCATCTCTTCCGCTAGACAAACTAGAAAGGATTAGAGGGTTCATCGGAACTTATTCCTTATTACCTACCTTAACAAAAAGGGATCTTCTTTCTCTGCTGGGCCATCTTAATTTTGCTATGAGGATTATTCCCCAAGGTCGTTCTTTCATTTCCAGACTTTTAGATCTGTCTTTTAGACAGATTTAGAGATTATAACGGAAGTACCATTAACATCTCCAGAACCAACGACGGATATTGTCCCCTCACAGCCATGAACCGGCTGGTTAGCTCACGCAGTAAATCAAACCCTACAGATCCACTTTTCATTACAGAGAAGGGAGAAGCTATGTCCAAGCATTGGTTTGCCTCGCGTCTCCGAACCGCATGCTTTCATTGTGGCATGGACCCCGCGCTGTATACCAGCCATTCATTCCGCATAGGCGCGGCAACCACCGCAGCTTCAACAGTCTCGATACCCATGCTCAAAGCAATGGGTCGTTGGTCATCATCAGCGTATCAACGATACATTAGGCCTACAACTCAGGACGTGTTATTAGCGCAAAAAGCCTTGAGCAGCTCTTACCATATAAAAAAAATAAAAAATTCCACTAGTAGTAGTATTCTCATGCGCAGGGCACGCTGCTCTTTACCCCTCATGCATATCAGGGGACATGCTGCTTCGTGTCGTGGTTATCCCGCTGGAGAGAACGCCACTGCTGCATATTGGGGCCAGCAGTAAGCCCCTCGAGAAAAAAAAAAAAAAGGGACTGCTGTTTTCTCCCGCTGGAGAGAACACCCTTTGCTGCTGTAACTGCAGGGGCCTGCTGTTCATTCCCCAGCAGGGGATGAACACCCCTCGCTGCTTAAATTAAAAGAGGGGNTTCATCCCTCAGCGAGGGAAGAACACCCCTCTCAATTTAAAAAAAAAACAAAAAAAAGGGACTGCTGTTTTCTCCTGCTGGAGAGAACACCCTTTGCTGCTGTAACTGCAGGGGCCTGCTGTTCATTCCCCAGCAGAATACCCCTCTGATAGTCAGTAGGCTACATTAAGGATATCTTAATAACATTGTCTTTCTCTTTTGCAGGAATGGAACAAGTATGGTTGGGAGGTTCACTACCATTCTCCTATTAGACACGGGACATATATACATGGCATTACTGCTCGGTAAGTATGCTCAAACTGCTCGCAACCCTCCCTCCCTCCTCATTATAAGCATGAGCAGATTACTGTGTGCACCTTCTGGTTGT
>RJVU01042598.1:241239-253347 GCA_003731715.1 Anabarilius grahami
GCTGGAGAGAACACCCTTTGCTGCTGTAACTGCAGGGGCCTGCTGTTCATTCCCCAGCAGGGGATGAACACCCCTCGCTGCTTAAATTAAAAGAGGGGCCTGCTATTCTCTCCCTCCTTCTAGAGGGGAGAATACCCCTCTGATAGTCAGTAGGCTACATTAAGGATATCTTAATAGCATTGTCTTTCTCTTTTGCAGGAATGGAACAAGTATGGTTGGGGGGTTCTACTTCGGGCAAGTAATTCACCTCATTAGTTTTGGGGGGTAATGTTAAACTCTTGTATGTTCAATTAATTTTGGAGCAAGAACCCCCATAAGGAACCATACCGCCAAAGATAATTGTGTTCAATAAACTCAAGCAACTTGCCAAAGTGGTCCTGTCTGAAATCGAGCGCAGCGTTAGTTCAGGAAGGCCACGTAGGTATAGTGCTGCGACCAGCTGACGCTGTCAGATGTCAAATCGCTCCAATCACTACCATTCTCCTATTAGACACGGGACATATATACATGGCATTACTGCTCGGTAAGTATGCTCAAACTGCTCGCAACCCTCCCTCCCTCTTCATTATAAGCATGAGCAGATTACTGTGTGCACCTTCTGGTTGTCGCTTTCTATTGTTTCAGATCACTAAGGCTTTCAAGTTCCGGCTGGTATGGACCTCATCCTCATAACCAAGCTACAGTATAGATATCCACTGCCATATCTACACGATTACCATGATTCGCTTTAAAAACATTACTAAGTGTCTTAATTGTCTATGTATTTCCAAGCTGATGGTTCCGGGGGGTAATGTTAAGCTCTTGTATGTTCAAATAATTTTGGAGCAAGAACCCCCATAAGGAACCATAACTCCAAAGATAATTGTGTTCAATAAACTCAAGTAACTTGCCAAAGTGGTCCTGTCTGAACTATATGTAAGTGTAATTAATTATTATAATATTATTATATATATAAAATTTTATGTTATATAGGCTAAATTGTTAGTATTCTTTAAAAAAAGTTATATTAAATAAAATATTGCAAATTATTGACTAAAATTTCATATTATTGAATAACAACCTCAGATTGTTACAGTAAAGGTATTGTCTACAGCAATGTATGTCTTTATAGTTTTCATTTAAAAAAATCAGTATATTCCGTAGTATTTTATGAAATACTATGAAAATAGTTGGCGTTATGACTTTTTATAATTTGAATTAGTCTAATTAGCTTTGTATAAAATACAATGTGATTTTCGTTGATCGAGATCTGGCAGCAACATCCAATTTTTCCTCTTGGGCAAGCTATCAGCTCAGAGCTTTTTCTGCTCATTATATCTCGCTATGCCAGCAAACCAATGAGAACGCGCGACAATGATGACAATACATAACAGCAGAGCGTAGGCGCGAAAGCTGCTGTGGATTCCGCTTATCCGGAAGCCTCTGTAAGTGGCACAGGTTTAAGGAAAAGTATAGTTGTTTGGCAAATAAATACATGACGGACAATTACACACATATTACCAACATTTTATTGTGTAAGCATTATGCTACACCTCAAAAGGAAATTTATAAAATATTTTATTGTATTAGTATAGCGCAGTCCACGACCTCATTCTCCGAAATGACCTGGGTATGCAGAGCATTCGCAGCTTATATGAACCGCACGCCACTGTCTTACCCATGCGCTCATTTCAAAAACTCACTAACAGTCTTTGGTTTCTCAGTCGACGAAAAGATCCTCTGTATCACCTTTAAACACATTTCTTGAAACAATTCCTATGTGTTCTCAAAACCGATCCATAAAGTCTCACCCAATTCCCCAAACAACCTATTTTCAGGTCAAAATGAATCTCTATACTCAAAACCATTCACTTCACAGTACAACACACACACACACACAAAAATTCCGCCAGAGAATCTTATCCACATCACAGGCTATATTGGCCCTAGCCAGGCAGCAGGGGTAAAATCCTCTTGCATGCCTGATCCACTCCTGGCACGCATCTACTGATTTGTCCTGGCAGGCTTCTTCCATGGCCTGGAGGAGGTGAGCACGGATATAAGGTCTCGGTCATACACTTTCCACCACAATGCTGAAAAAAACTCATATCAGGTTTAGAAAGGGAGATAATGCAAGCAGAAAGATGTTTGAAAACCTCTGGTTATTGGTAAACCAGTCACAAACCAGAGCAACACAATGGAAGCTGACGTTATCCCAAATAACAACGTAGTGAAGCTACTCTGGCTGTGCTGGTTCCCTGTAGTCCAGCTGGAACATATGCTGTCTTAGACCCTCAAGGAAAGCAAGGAGGAGCATAGTGTTATAGGGTCCTGGAATGTCATGGCGGTGGAGTAGCCCTCGTTGGCTGATTCCCTCCGTGCTGACCAGGGACATTTACAATAGCCTGATGGCCAATTATGTTCCTTCCCCTTCTTCTTCTTTTGGTCAGGTTGAAACCAGCCTCATCCACAAAGATAATTTCATGGGGAACAGGCTGGACTTCAATCTCAAAGATGCTCTGTAAATCACTACCCTAAAGCACAGTTCAAGACGACACAAATGGCAGCATAAACTGCTATACTGTGATGGTACACAAAACATCCATTGTTCCAAAACTCAATGAACTGATTCGGGCCCTTTTATCTATCTATTGAAGGATCTGATTGATGTGTGTTCAATTTGGACTCTTAGGCTGCATTTACACTGCAAGTCTTAATGCACAGGTCCGATCTTTTGGCCATATCCGATTTTTTGGCCAATGTGTTTACATTGACTTAAGACCTGACTGGTATCCGATATCTGTGTTTACATTACTTCCTGCCCCAAAATGATTGTCATTGATAGCTTTACATGCACATAGAAGACCCTCGGGTTGTGAATGGCCGTGCTATTAAAATTATTTATATATTTCATCGGGTGGCCATGATTAGGCTACCTGTTAGAATAGTTAACAGCTGTCAGTGTCATGGATGTATTGCAGCGCGAATTCTGACTGAACGGATATAGATCAGAAAATAAAGGTAATTTGCGTTTGATATTTTTTCTAGGCTACTATCAGTTTTAGAATTCTTTGAATAAATTCAAGGGAGAAAGGGAGAGAGCGTGCGCGCACCCGCTCGAGAGAGATTATCTACAGTGAAGCTTTTGGATTACACAAAAAACAACAACACAGCGGTCTCTTTTAAATTAACCGGGCAAAGGTTGACATTGAGCTGCAGAATGTATGTTTGTGTGAAAAATAGATAATGTTAGACATATAAAGTTCCCACCTGAATCTGCGAATTTTTAGTGCGAGTGCATACAAGCACGTCTGCTTCACAATACAACATTAAAGCTACCTTTAGTGAGCAAACGTGTCGCCCTCGCCATGTGATGGCTTGGAATTCCAATGAGAATCGGATATGTGTGTTTAGACGTAGGTCGCATGTCCAGAGATCGGATATGTATCAGATTTAAAACCACATTTGGAAGTGGCTTAGGCTACGTTTACACCTAGGCGGCTATTTTCATAAACGCACATTTCAACCTCTCCGGTTTCAAAAATAACATTGTGCACACATGTCAGTTTTCAGAAAAGTGTTAATTTACACGTACCCGTGTACATATGCCGTCAAGAGCATGCCAAACCGGTGGCGGTGTAATGAGAAGCTCAAGCCCACGTAAACCAATCAGAATCCCGAAAATAGCAACGAATAATACACAAGAAGAGTTTGCACCAACATAAATGCATAAATAGCAACGAATAACAACATAAATAGCAACGAATAACACACGAGAAGAGTTTGCACCAACATAAATGCGACTGCTACTCTGAACGCTTCCATGATCACATAAACATAGGTCGCACTTTTGACGTAGGTGCGAGCTCTTGCGCATACTGTGACGTTGGCTGCCTAAACACCCGTTTGTCTGTTTACATACAAACGTGCAAACGAAGATTTTCTAAATCTCCACTCTGGCCGGAGTTTTTAGAAAGACTCGTTTTCAGAGGCGAATTCTCCGTTTGCATGTAAACGAAGGGCGCAATCGAAGGGAAATGTCTCAATTTTTCAAAATAACCATGTACGTGTAAACGGGGCCTCGAATCGGATGCGAAAAAATCTGATCTCGTGTGGATTTTTGTGTTTACACGTGTGCAATTAATTCTGATCTGTGTCAGATGTGAGCAAAAGATCAGATTTTTTTGTGCCAGTGTAAACGCAGCCTTAGTTTTTTCACCAGGGGAATTTTGTTCTAATTGAGCTCAAGCTGTGCTGACTTGAGTGAACAGTATTGAATGCTAGTGCTTTTAAAATGACCACATGGTGTAATAAGAAATTAAAGGATTTGTGTGTAGAGTTCTGCAGTGACAGCTCAACAAATCTGGCTCGTGTCAAAACGGGAGTAGTGTTTAGAGTTTAGGGAATTTGTTTGTGCTTTTTGATAAATGGCATTATGATTTTGAAATTTTAGTTCAAAAGCCTGGTTATAGTGTTTTAGCAATTAAGAAAAACTGTAATATGCCTATGTATTATGTTATTTTTTAATTATATAGGTTACACATTTTCATGTGGGCATTAAGAGTGATAGCATAGTTTTACCTAATAGGCTACATGAATGAGTAGCCTATGCTTTAACAGCGGTGAAACAATTGGCTAGTGGACAACGCTACAACACATGGTGCAAGTGTGCTTTNCAAAACGGGAGTAGTGTTTAGAGTTTAGGGAATTTGTTTGTGCTTTTTGATAAATGGCATTATGATTTTGAAATTTTAGTTCAAAAGCCTGGTTATAGGGATATTATACTGGACCGAACCCGAGTTCGATTGCTCCCCCCTCCCCCTGCCCCCACTGGACTGTGTTCACATTATATTATTTGGGTCCGACCCGCGGTTCGTTTGCGTCATCAAACCAGCAGCTGTTTACTACGTTGCTTAGTAACGATGGCACAGGAGAAGGCGGCAAAATGCATAACGTTGCTCTCCTCACTTTTATATTTTTGTTTTTGAACCGTTGGTTTTGTATAACGGCTCTTGCGTCTATCTGCCGCGAATGTAGAATGCTGAAGGCTAGCAGAAATGAGAAAAGCTATGCTACAGCTCTCTGTTTGCAGCACATCAGTCACGCACGTCGGGAAAGTGAGTGAAACATACAAAAACACACATTTTTATCAAATAATACGGCATTAATAGCGGTTCACTTCCGCAATTTGGTACGTTTGCATTCATATCAGAAGCGAACCGTACCGGAGTTCTCTTGAACCGCACCCCAGACCACCCTTTTTAAGTGAACTCGGGTACGGTTCGCGGGTGCGCACCCGAGTTCAGAAGACAGTGTTCACATCATCCAAACGTACAGAACTCTGACGTCAATCGAACCCGGGTGCGCACCAAAAGTGCTGATGTGAAAGCACCCTAAGAGATCCCAGAAGCTGCAGACTCGGAGCCTGCTGCATCTACAGTCCCGCACCCACAGAAATTTGAGCCGTTAATGTATGTTTTTTCGCCTTTTCCCCCCCAGAAATATTTTGATAGCTAAGGTTAGCCTTTAACCTTGGACTTTTTGTAGACAAGCCATTGTAAAAATTTGATTAAAATTAGTTGACATTAAACTGGGCATTTCTTTCAGGTTGACATGCCCATGATTAGAAAATGGTGGTGCCTTGTGCTAATGGAACGATTTCAAATTGACGGGTATGTCAAAAAGTATTGTACATTTTGGTAAAATATTATTCAGAGGTCCCATATATAAGTTAAAACTGTCATATCACTTTTGAATATTTTGTCAATGCAACATTTTATTTAGCATGAGTAACAAAACACCATTAATAACTCTCTTAAGAGACAATTCTTTTTTTTCTTTAATTATTCCTATAAAAAAAATTTTTTATTATTGTTTGCAGGCTATTTGTCTTCTGGACAGACGAGGCAAAATGCTTATTAGAGGCAAAAACTCAACCTCTGTATAGGCTAAAAAGAAGCAGAAGCACCACACATGATGTCCCACAGCATGTCCAAGCAGTCCAAGATCAGACAAGAACCGAAGAAGCATTGGTGGACTGCATTGTGACTTCAAAGGGAACAGAGCAGCATTTAGTGGTACTGAAATGGTCCTTTTTCACCATTTAAAGATTAGCATTCCTAAATGACTCACCCAGGGCTGTGATCATTGTCAACTTCAACATTGTCAATTGATTATCCAATATGCTCTTAGTTATATTTTTAGTGGTTATGCCAATTATTCATTGATGGCTTGTGTATATATAAAACAACACTTTTTGTTTGCCCCGCAGGATGTTCTCAATGGGGAAACCATCAAAGTGAAACCCCCTAAAGCCACGTGTGCCATTATACATGGACAGTGAGCAGCAGTGTGCCATTCTTTTTGAACACCTCAAAGCTCTGCTGCATAATTCTAAAACTCAACTGAACTTCACAGATGAAGTGGAGTTCATTTGTAGTTTTCTTTTTCCTGAGGTAGGCCCGAACATGCTTGTCAATTGGATTGTTTTGATTATTGCCATATATGCAATGTTTTATACATTAATTAATTAATGTATTTATTTATATGGACAGGCCATCATTCATGGCCTATGTGAGCTGCAGGCATTATCCTGGCAGGAGGCTGAGGAGGTGTTCCTCCGTGGCCCTACTTATCACCCTAGGTATGCTTGTAATTTGCATTTGCAAAAAAAATATTATTTATTATTACACAATATTTTTGACAATGGCATTCATCTTTTATTTTAGTGAAGTTGAGGAATTTGACAGGGAGATTGCAAAACGAATGAGAAAAGAAGCAACATTCGCCTACCAGAAAGTAATTATTTTACCTTATGCATTTACATTACATTTTACGTTTATTCATTTAGCAGACGCTTTTATCCAAAGCGACTTATAAATGAGGAGTTTCTTTTTTAATGCAATTGAAGACGAAAAGTAAAGTCACTAACATAATTATTTCTTCCTTTTTTCTTTGCTTTGTCCTGTTTACAGTAAGATGGCGGTGATCGTTAAATAAAGTACAGAATTGTTTATTATTTGTGTTTATTATTGTGTTTATTATTTGCTTTCCTGTAGCTCAGTGGTTAGAGCGTGGCACTAGCAATGCCAAGATCATGGGTTCGATCCCAGGGATTGCACATACTCAGATACAAATGTATAGTATAATGCAATGTAAGTCGCTTTGGATAAAAGCGTCTGCCAANGAGGAGTTTCTTTTTTAATGCAATTGAAGACGAAAAGTAAAGTCACTAACATAATTCTTTCTTCCTTTTTTCTTTGCTTTGTCCTGTTTACAGTAAGATGGCGGTGATCGTTAAATAAAGTACAGAATTGTTTATTATTTGTGTTTTGTCTATTCTTATTTGAGTTTTGCTTCACATTCAAAATATCAAAAAACTGGTTTTGTAACGTTAGCATGGTATAATGTTAATTAGACCATTATAGGTTGAACTGAAAGAAAAATTGGAATTTTAATTTAAAAAAACATTGTAGCAATATAATATCACATAATATTTTTCAGAAGATTGTTCAATCTGTAATTGTATCCCTTACATCAGTAATTTTCTTTCAATAACACCCACACTCAAAAAATAACTACTGGGTAATTTGTTAGTTTGAGAACACAATGAGTTTTTTTGGCACATGCATTAAGCAGGGAACACAAATATTTATTTGGATAACTTTGAATAAAAAGAGACCGTAATAATGCATCCTATAATGTTTTCAATGGCATTTGGATAAGGGTGTTATACGATCTTCCGAACAGCAGTAGGCGCTGTCTCGAAAAACGAGGGGACTGAGAGTGCGGGACTGTAGATGCAGCAGGCTTCCAGTCTGCAGCTTCATAATATTGACCTGGCTGGAGGTTTAGCCTTCTCAAACCAACATAGTTAATTTTAAATGTACATTTATTGAACCGAAAAAGATTGTTGTTATTCATTGTCTGTCATTTTTATTAGTATTATGCTGTGTTTATTTTTAATTGATCCTTAATTACAACAACATTGCAAATATTTGCTCTTAATGCAAATATTATAATTTATCCGTTGGATGTTGTAACCAACGGATAAATTATATAACGCAACGGAAGATAAAGAACAAATGTCAAAACAGATCTGTACATCAAACAAATATTGTTGGCTGAAGATGTTTATTGCAGTTTTAAAAAGACTTGAAAAATTAGTTGTTGACCAAATGACCAAAAAAATCTAATAATAATACTAACTAGGCTAAATAGTTTTGCTTTCATTTCAGGTTTATATAAAGTCTCGGGAGAGTAACCTATTTATTTATTTATTACAGGTGTTTATTCCCTGTGTGATTTTATGTAAAATGAGGAATACAGAATCTTATTTTTGGGACATTTTACATTTGCATTGCCAAATAAATTGCAGCGTTGCTGTGTACAATTAAAAAAGCAAAATTAAAATAGTACAAGTTAAGAACAGAGGTTTTTTTCGTTTCTCTCGCTGATGCGCTCGAACACTTTCAGCAAGTTTCTTTGTCTCCCTCACTGATGCGTTTAACACCTTTAGCTAGTATTGTCCTGCACCCCCACCGTGAAGCAACTAAACTCTCCCAACCCCGTATCTGAGACCGAGAAGCCTGCAAAAGAAGTCCCAAAATAACAATTCAGATTTAAATCACTATAGACATTAGCCTAATATTTTAAAGTGTAAAGACAATTAAAGAATTACATCATTTACATGTCATAAAAACATATTCATTATTAAATGATTGTAGAATTCAAACAGAATCAGATGCTTTGCTTGATCAGATGATCTACTTCATTTTACTATGCCAGCTTTTCCCAAGCAAAATGAAATGGTACAGAGCCTCTCGTGTTCTCTGTCACTCTTGCCATGAACAACATTTTCATCCCAAAAATTCCACAGGGATCCTGGGATCCTTCCAATCACGTTTAAAAAAAAACTCTTTCTGGATAACAAAACCTGTTGTTTTTTTTTTTGGTTATTATTTTATTTTATTTTTATAGCTGTTTGTTATACAAATGTAAATTCAGTCTGTTGGATAATTTTTTTTGTGAAATGGAAATTCATGCCAATTTTATAGCCTATAAATGTAAGCAAAAAAAACAGAAATGGTGTAACAAATATATGTGTGTTTTAGAACTGCAGGACAAAGACATTTCAGTAGCCTGTGTTTATTCGGGATTTGAAACTGTCATTAATGATACTGCTCTCCAATGCATAGCACCTGACTACTAACTGACTTTCAGCTAAATGTCCAGAACAGAAGTTCTCTTTTCCAGCAGCCTGTCTGCACACACAAGAGAGGAGCTCTCTTCATTCCTCTCACTTCACAATAGTAAAAATAACCAGCTCATCGCACATAATTTTTCAGGAAATTCCTGTCACTGACTGTGAGATGTGATGGTCTTGTGGTGTATTTTTTTAATGTCTATTAAAGTGTCTTGATTAGGGATCACAATAGCCTGGATGCCAGCCGAACTTAGCCCCGCCCACAACATTTTGAGGTCGGGGAGTTCGGTCTGGACTCGATCCGTAGAGGAGTAATTATGCCTGAACAGAAACTGTTCGGACCAATCACATTGTCAGGGCGATGATTGACAGATTATCACCAGAAACGTAATCAGCCACGTCATCAAAGAGCGCTTGGGTTGAATTAGTTTACAACAATGATGGCTGGTGTTGAAGAACTGAGATGTGTAGATTCCGCCATCGCGTCCGTTATAGAAGATATCGACAGCGCATTCATTTTAAAAGATTTTAAAATTCTTTTTACAACACCGGCAAAGATTGTTTACGCTCATCTTCTACTAGTTCCGGCATGTGTGCAGTTGAGTTCTGTTAACAAAACTGTGCGTCACTCAACATACGTCACTTACTCTGTAGCTCTGATTGGTTGTAGGTCTATCCAATTGAGGTCTTTCCTGGATCGGTTGAAATACGCCCCCATAATCAAAGCCCAATGGAGCAGTATCAGACTCATATTCTGACTAGAATTGAGTATGACCACGTCAGGCTAGGATCACAATGCATTTTGTGGAAAACAGCAGATTGGTAAGATTCATTTCTTTTCATTTGTCATAATTTCATTTTCTATTTGGAATGGAATAATCAAAACGTACACGGAACATGTTATCACATTTTAAGTAGTACACTACAAAGAAACATTTTCATAAAAAGTGATCAACAATTTCTTAATACATGGTCACTTTATTTTTCTGCATGTTATGCGCAGAGCTGTGTGTTGCACAATTCCAGATTACTTGAATTATTTTTTTTATTGTTTTGAGAAGTATTTACCAGATTATAGCTGCTAAACAAAACAGCAACCACGGAATGATGAAAATGACTGATATTGATTCCACAGAACCATGTTGAGGCTGCGACTCCTGCATGACATGGCAGGCTTCCAAGTTCAAATCCAAGCACTCAATTTCAAATGGGAATTTGTTTTACTCCGTTGTTATTTTTACAGTCATTCAAGTAAAACATGAAATAAACAGACATGGTAGTCTACATGCTGTCTCTTTCTGTTTTGGAGAGTTTTACCTGGTTTGTTATGTTTTAAAAATATACAAATAGAGACTCTTCTTTTTCATTGAATTTGCAGATCGGAAATACAATAAAGCTCATTACCTCCACCCAGAGGCAAAAATGAGGCTGTGCTAATAAGATGACGTTAAGTTTTAAGTTGAATTAGCTGTTTCACAGTTTTGAGTACAGTTAACTTATTTTTAATAAGTAGGTTATACTGTTCAGGAATACAGTGCATTCAGCTAGGTTCAACATCCATAACTCCTTCCAGGACAGCCAAGAACCTCAGAGTTGTGGCAGATGATCAGTGAAACTTCACAGACCACATTGCTGGAGCAGCCTAGTCTTGCAGATTTTCCTTATTCAACATTAGGATTAGTAAGATCAGGCCTTTCCTATCAGAGCATATGCTACACAACTCCTTGGGTGCTTCTCAATAGCCTTCATTCTCCATCCTATGACTTGGAAACCGATCGAACTCGGCCATCTTGAAGGACATCTCAATTCTCTAATTGCACCGCGAGGATCAAGGAGTGAGGAGGCTTCCTGAGGAGTCATGAGCAAGGATGGTGCATCCTTTGCGGAAGTCATTCTCGTCGAAAAACCTGACACACATATACATTCTCCTCCCCCTTCACATCTGTCACAATAATTTAAATGTATGCTTTACTTTTACAGTTTAAATAATTTTTACATCTCACATATTTCAACGGGGCATCTTGCTTTGTTAATATTTATTATATATTTTTTTAAATAACGAAACTTTAACAGATCCCTCGAGAGCAGCTGATGATGCTTTGAAGTGAGGCTAAAGGGAGCAAGGATATCATTTCACTTGATTCAATTCCTCCGTCCTCGCATCTTTTCCTTGTGAGGAAAGGAAGCGAGGAAGCGAAGAGATGAAACGAGGACGCACAAATAAGAATTGAGATGCACCCCTTGTCCAACCTCTTGTTCTATCCATACTAGACTATTGTTATGCTCTCTTAGCAGGCCTTTCATCATGTACTGTCAAACCTCTGCAACAGCGAGAGTGGTCTTTAGCGAGCCAAAGAGAGTGCATAAAGGCATCTGCTAAATGATTAAATGTAAATGTAGATGGGACAATGAGGAGCCCCCAACAGATGTTGACACAAATATCAGCTGATGGGTGACCATTGTATTGTATTGATTGTTTTGCAGTGTATTGCAGGTCACCACTTCTTTGTCTATGGAGAATTCTCTCTCCGAGATGGCCTGCCCATGGGACAGGAGAAGCATTTTCTTGCAATATTTCCATTACTCATTATAGTGTCGGCCAAGAACTCCATGCAGGAATAGATCTAGCCTAGTCAATCTCACCTATGACCTTTCTGTTTCTGTAGTTCCTGATGGGAGTATGTAAACAATATATTATAACCTAAGTTCAATTTAATTAATTGACTTTCAATGGAATATTCAATTGTCGTATACTTTGTTTGCTTCATTCCTGTGTCCCTTAGAATCACTGGTACATCTGTTTGATAGAAGGTAAGGGAAGGACCAAACCTGCAGAAATTAAAAATGAATAAATCAATAAATTATTGCATGAATGAATAAATAGATAAATAGGTAAATAAATGTGATAATAGGAAAATAAATAC